>MU225014.1:1034419-1057596 GCA_018584345.1 Thuja plicata | reverse complement strand
GCTTCATACATATTAGTAATCATCCTTCCATGATTGAATAATACCTTTATCTGCTTATCGGTAGCCTCTGTGTGTTCTTGATAACTGATGTATTTTGTTTCTGACCTTTGCATGAATTCTGCCTTCTTCTCCTTAGATGCTCTTGGCGGCTATCAACAACAATGAATTCATCATTCACAATTGAGTTTGAACATCTATTTATACTAAATTAGACTCAGTTCTTGATTCATGCATCACAAGTTAACTCTAGATCCAAGGTTTACAACTTGACCTTGATCTTTACTTAGATATGTTTTAGATCTGTTAGGATGCATTAAAACATTTACATAAAGCTTGCTTGACCCTCAAGTTATGATTTAAAACAAATAAAAACTCTATAAATAGAATTACATTGCTTTATCCATCATGTAAAAATTAGATCCACAATTTGCAGGTTCTTTAACTGACTGTCGATTCTGACGGTCAATTTTCTTGGTCGTCAGTGTTCCTTTCTTGAACTTGTCATCGGGTATGCCTTTTCTATTCCTGTCAAGTTAGTTCTCAAAACTGTGTCACCGGTGATGCTTGTGGTCGCCGGTGATGCTTGTCAATTCTATACTTAGCATTTTTCTTGTGACCTTTGTATTCTGTCAGTTATGCTAGTTGTTTTCCGGTAATGCTTATAATCTGTCAGTGATGCTTGTAGTCTGGTTGTAATGCTTTAGTCTACCAATGATCTCTGTCAATGTTTTTCACTAAGTGTACTAATGGAAAAATAATGTCATCACAAGTGCTATAAACATTTCAAAGAACCATGTGATGCATGCTAAGACAAGAACATATATGTTAAGTATCATTACTTGAGGGAACAAGTACAAGAGAAATAGGTAATACTAGAATATGTACAATCCAAAGAATAACTAGCAGACATATTCACAAAACCATTGCCAAAAGATACATTTGAACACCTGAGGAATAGAATAGGAGTTTGTCCCTTGTCTACTAGTCACTAAGCTAACTAGGAGGTTGCATCAGCCTACACATTATCTGAAGATTAATCATGTTGATGCAAGCTGAGATATGGACTGCAATGACATATCAGTACACTGAAGGTACTTATCTAAAACACACACCAGAGATATTGTTGGCTACTACAAAGTTGTATATTGTTATTGGCATTATTGTCAAAGGGAGAGAAAGATTCAATGAAATATACATTAGGGAGAAGAGATTCTACAACACAAAGGGAGAGAATATCTAAAGGTTACTGTCAATGAAATAACCATCCATCAAAGGGAGAGAATTGGAGAAAGTTAACACTACATATCTATCCAGAAAAAAGGAGAAGAGATTATACAAGAAAAGGAGAGATAGAATCAGAAGGCAGAATTGCTACACCTATCCATTGAAGGGAATGAAGAAACAAATAGAACACGATAGAATCAAATCTACAGGGATATTTGTAAGGTAAAAAAAAAAAATTTAGTGATTAAACCTATTAAATCTGAGCTAGAGGAGCTTACCAAGATTCAGATATTTGAATTGGGTATAGAACAATAAGTTTGGTATGTTATGACATGTTTTATACTGCATATTTCATATCGTGTTGCCATCAATGCCAAAGGGAGAGATTGATGAAATATAAGAGATAGAATGTTTGAAGATGATAAGTTGATGATCACCGAGCTACAAAAGTGAATGCAAGACATTAAATCAATTAATGTATTGTATTGTCATTGATGTCAACTTGATATGGTTTGATTGTTCATACACATATTTTATAAACCTTGAAGATCTCAAGAGACAAATTTTATGTGGTTGATAAAACATAAAAGGTTTATATACACCAAGTGACAGTGAACACCGAGTAGTTCACAGTATATACCGAGCACAACAGTAACTAAGAAAGTGTTACCAAGCATGAGTTAATTATTGGGCATAACTTGAGTTAATGACTGAGCATAATTGGAGTTAAAGAACAAAAAAAATTGTTAGCTGGCAGAGCTATAATTTAGGGATTGACTAATTGATTATTTTCTTATCAATGATCAGTTAAGCTAAAGAAAGGAAGGAGATTAAAAGCATGTTTAATTCACAGTTATCAAGGAGAGATTTACAGAATAAAAATATTATGGGTCCACAAAACACACCCCATTTTGGTCCTCTGAATATGGGGAACCCCCTCTTTTTTGTGTCTTTTAGTTTTCTAAGTCTACCCCCCTCCCATTTTTCTCACAAGTGGGTCTCTGAATAGGCCTGTTGAGCCAAGTCAAGACATTTTCAGCCTTTTCACCCTTTTAATATTTCAAAGGACCTAGAGTCCTCCAAAATTCCAAAATGGCCGAAAGGCCTAAGCCCGTCTCTTTCGGTGTTTCAGTCTCCAAAAACACTGAAAAGGCCAAAGGACCAAACCTTTGGACCTTTCAGTGTTTCAGACCCCAAAACACTGAAAGGGGATTATGTCATCCTTAGGCTATATTAGGGCTTGATCCCTAAGTGAAATTCACTTTGCATTTTTTTTCTCTTACGTCTTTAGTGCTCCCCACAAATTCATCATTTCATCATCCCTACTCCTCGTGGTTGTTTTCTCTGCACCTTTGGCCTCTCTTTCCTTCGTCCTCCACTCCTAGCTCTCGAGAGGTATGTTTTCTTGATACCCAGTTGTTTTTCTCCACTGGTTAGGTTAGGGTTTTGAATTTTTGTATTTTTCAAGTCTAGTACGCCTTCCCCCTCAATTCCTTAGGGTTTTTGCGCCCTTGGCCTTGCGGGAGAGGCCCCTTCTTCTCTTGTCATTCTTTCCCTTTATTTACATTTACCCCTTGGGTTTTCTCTGTCGCGACCTTTGTCACAGGTTTTCAGCCTCCAAAAGTCCAAAAATGAGGTCGACCTTGTTTTCTATTTCCCAAAATGTTGCTCACACTTTCAGCCTTTTTTGCATTTCAAACCTCCAAAACATCTGAAATACTGACCAGTCTAAATCACCGAAGCATGGTCATCCATCTGTGGATTTCAGACTTTCAGAGTCCAAGATTCTTTTCAGACTTTCGCACCTAGAAAGTATGAAAATTTTTGTTCCTCGTCGCTTGTTCTTTTTACACTTTTGGTCCTTTCAGACCCCAACCCAATATTTGGCATCTGAAAGCCCGAAAAGGATGAAAGTGTGAAATCTACATTTTTGGCTACTTGAAGAGATTTCTGATTCTATTTTCCTATATTAATCAATTTTTTTTCCTATTTTTATAGTTTCCTTTTTAATAAAACACTGATACTTGCACTTTTCTCACAGGAATGACTGAGAAACAAATAACGTCTCTAATGAAGTACCTGTACAAGGGGAATCAACCCCCTTCAAGGATTGGAAATAAACACATAGAAATCATAGACACCGACATCAATAACATGGACTGGGATGAGGTCCTAGTAATATTCTCCTAAAATAGAAGGAAGATCTGAGGACTACACTTCACTATTCCTTTCAGGCATGCTGAATGCAACAGCCCACCCAGTGGTTGTCTCCTCATCTAAGCTGGTCATGACACTTTCAAACCATTATAGTTCAAATGAAATAGTGGTCAGAAACAAAGAGGGATAGGTGGTGCTAGACATAAGGCTAGACATCATAGAAGAGGTCTTCCACGTCCATAAGGGCATAGAAAAGTTCTATGACTTCTTTGTTGAAAAGGGCCTCAGGTGGTTCTGGAACAAAGGGGAAGAGGCATACGAGATTGTTAATGACAATTACCTCAAGCAACCTCTTGCGAAAAATAGATTGGATAAAATAGATCTCAGGAGGGAATATATGAAGGATGACATCCAGGAAGTGGTGACATTACTAAGCAAAGTGTATGGACTACCTTAGTCCATACAAATTGAGGATTGGATGATCCTCCTGATAGAGAAGATCAGACGCCTCAAGTCCAGGTTTGATTCAGGAACCATTATCAGTGATAGATTGGATGAACAGCTAACAGTGGTGAGACATAACGGTGATACATGAGTACATACATAGTGTACTTACGAGCCACATGGGAAACCTATCCAGGACTTACCAAAAGAGGAAACATAAATTATCAGAATGCATGGCCCCATGTTGTATATCTGTAGCTGGTGAAAAAGGAAAATATGTTAGAAGATAGCCCGAATTATAGAATAGTAAATGACGCTTTCATCTTCGCGATCATCCGATCTATTGAAGGTGATTTTGTGAAGAGGATGTTAGAAGAAGAAAATTATAATGTGAGGGCCATTGGGGCATATTACATACAATTCAAAACATTCACATATATCTGGGTAGCTAATTATTCTAGAAATGGCCAGGAAGCTCGCTGATGCCTATGAGAATATAAAGCACAAGAAGAAGCATTGTTGGGACTTCCCTATTCTTCTAGGCCCACACACTCTATAGGACATGAAGGTTTGCAAATCTTTAGCCTTTGAGTGGGATGAATGCCCACTTCAACTTTACAAAACATTTTGGCCCAGATTCAACCCAATAGGTACATACAACCACATTATTGGAAAATTCTATATCCATGAACTGCATCATAAAGAATATGATAAAGAATTAGAGGAGAAATTGACCCCTGGGTCACGAAACGTGGAGTCAATCCTCCACATCACCCAATATGAGCCAGTCACCACCTTTAGTAAACCTACCTAGTTTACTAAAGAGATTCAGACTTGGAAGAGGACTTATATTGATGAGGAAGAAGGAGAAGACACAAGTATGGCCTCTTTAGGGCAAGCCTTTCATCAAATAGAGGTCAGCATACCAGCTAGGACAATATCCTATGTCACCCAAGACACTAGTGGTCACTGGAAGGCACAAGTAGAAATTACTTCTGCTAGCACTTCTCAAACACAAGCCACCCTAGAAGATTACACACTTGAAGAGGTAGACTTGGGTGAGCCTACTAGGGAAGGGAGCAAGACATTGACAGTTTTAGGGCTAAAGAATGCTCTAGGATTCATGAGAAAGGATGAGGAAACCATAAAGTCCTTAACAAAGTAGAATAAGGTTTTGAAGAAGTTCATTCATAAAATGGTGGATCTCATTGATCCAAGTTTCCTGGATGCCTCATTACATGTTGTATTAGAAAAGAGGGCCACCCAAGACTTACCAGAAGGTTTGACCCCTTCCTTTGTCCAAGCAAGTGCAGACTAGAATAATTACTTTGAACGGTACAGAGAAGAAGCCGTCAAATTGGTATTTAAGCCTTTTTGGGTCATCTTGATTGAAGCAAAAAAGTTGATAGATCTAATGCAGAACAAAGGTGGCTTAGATTCCAAAATAACCAAATCGCAGGTCACCCTCTAGGACCTAAAGATAATCAAGAAGCAATTCTTTGAGATATTAGTGAAGATATATGAGGGTGAAGAGTTGGACAACTTCGAAACCAAGGCAAATGCATAGCCATGACAATTAAGGTCTACAAAGAGTGTCGAGCCCACACATTGGAAAAAAAGGAGGAGGTCATAGAATGGGTGAAGGAGATAGATAGTTTCTTCACAAGACTTGACCTTGATCTATACTGGGACCAAGATAAATAGATCCTGTGTCCATCAAAAGAGGTGGTTCAATAGTTCAAGGATATTATGGCAGAGGTTAGAACCAAAGAGGCCCTACAATAGTTGTTCTACTCCAGGGAAGACATGTGGTTGATGTCAGAACATAAAGAGGAGATTAATTTCTTTGCTTCCGAATTGACCATATTTAGAGAGAAGCAAGAATGAAGGTTCAATAAGGTAAAAAGGAAAGAGATAAATTACGAAGAAGTTTAGGAGATAATACAAAGGCTCTGGGCTGCACATCTAGAAGTATTTCCAAACTGACTCCTTAGGTCCTTCAGTGAATTTGAAAATGATAGTTTCCACCCTTAGCAATTTTCTTTAGAGGCTAAGTTCTACCTTTCGACTTTCAATATTTCAGCCTTTGCAGCTTTTTGGCCTTTTGGCCCTCTAGATATTTTGGCCTTTATAGCTTTTCAGCCTTTTGGCCCTCCAAATATTTTGTCCTATGTAGGTTTTTGACCTTTTTTCCTTCCAAACATTTTGGCCTTTCATCCTTTTTGACCTTTCGGCATCCGAAAGGGCCAAAAATTTTGGGCCTCCAAATTTGAATTTTGACACTTATCATTTTTTGGGACACTAAAAAACTTCGGAGGAGAGGTCGGGGTCCAAAAATATGGGTGTTTCTATCGAGATCTCTTTTATCCATTGAGTTTTAACTCTAGATTAGATGGGTGCCCAACTGGAGTTCATTTTTGAAGGACTAAGTATCCCCTATCAGTTCCCACCACAGAGAAAAATCCAGATGAAGATTCCAAGGGAGAACTCCAAGATCAAGAATAATACACTAGTTGCATGTAGAGAAACCCCATCTTCTCTCTCTTTTCTTGATGATTTTGATCCATCTTGCATGGACAAACTGATTGTAAATGGATTTAGAATCCATGCAAGTTTCTTAGTATCAGCTAGTAGTAGTTTCCTTTCAACAAAGTTCTAGTTTTAGTTTAATTTCGTTAATTTAGATTTTTTGATGCCCTAATTTCAGCATTCAGAGTTTGTAGATCAGATCTCTATATATTGTAACAAAAAAACAATGTAGAAGGGTTAGATTCCTAATGCAATAAAATCTACAATTTGGTGGTTCATTCGTGGTGTGAAATATTTTCTATCTATGTGAAAGTGATGAATTTGTGCATACTTGTTCATTATTTTCAAAGATTCAATTGTTTATTGTGTTTTGAATTTGTGTTTCTATTAGTTTGTGTTTGTTGTTAGCTATCTACCTTGTTGTGATGAATGTGTGGAGAAGATCATCTATTGGGATTAACAATAAATCCATCTCATGTGTGTGCATGTCTTGGTGGCTTCATGATTTGATAGGTTTTAAAAAGATTGCACAAATGAATACATTTTCTCTCCAAATGATTGCATCCATCAAATATAGAATTGTGGCATCGTCTAATTTATACTTCGTGCATTTTTTTGAAATATCTCCATCATTCAATTTGCAAGTGAAGATTGACAATGGATTATGTCCATTAGGATTTCATTTTCAGAAAGTTTATTTTATTTCTTGTTACCTTACTTTTCTAAATTCTGCTGCAAATATGAAAGTAATCATCTCAAATATACAAAATTACATCTTTAGTTAAACACAAATCTTGTTAAAATGGAAAATACCCAAAAAGTTACTAAAGTTGTTTTGTAGTTTGATGACTTGAATGTACCAGCAAAGGCCTCCTCATGAACATTCACATTTATCTTCAATTGAGTAACCAAGCAGGTTGTGACCCGACCCCGGAGAACCTTGGGAATAACTTTGTTATTCTTTCAAGAGAGGAAATCTAATCTCAAAATCCTAGCCGTTGACTTATGTAAAAATGACGCTCAACAAAAACTAAAGGAGAGGTTTACGGGATAAATAAAATCATGGCAATTTTTACGGATCAAGGAGAGATATACTATAACAATAAGGAGATTGAGCGGCTAATCATGTCTATATAAAGAGACAAGGAATTCATTATCAAAGAGAGGATTTTTGAGTATATTTTGTGTGAAGATAGAACTCTTCATACAGATATGATCATAAAGGTTGAAGAATTGAGCCAAGGAATTCTGCAGACACCGAGAAATAGAGGATAGAGCATTCGCTGAGAAGAATAAAGAAAGAAAGTAAAGGAAGTGAAGTATATATTAATTAGAGAGGTATTACTGGACTAACAATAGATCTGAATATTTCTTATTGAGCAGTTTATATTTGTTAAGATTATTTATGGCATACATCTTGATGAAATTGGGATTGTAAGATAACTAAGGGTATTATATTTTAGAGATAAGTTTCTAGTTGGATCTTTTATAATAATTGTTAAGGCCACTGATTCACCCCCCCCCCACCCCTCTAAGTTATTCTAACACAATATACTTGTTCTCATACGAAAATTTTGTAATTCCCATACGAGTTACTACCCCTAATGAGTTTTTTCATATCACAATTGTAAGGGAAAAAATGATAGGTCAACCCAGGACAGTTTGCCACCTATTTTTGGATGAAAATTTGGTTCATTTTTTCTCAAATGTCAATTTCTGAAGGTATGTTGTGTCTTCAAGAGTGTTTTTATTGCTCGAAGTGTCAAGTTTCAATTGATTCAAACACATCAAACACAAAGAGGGGATGATCAAACACTTTCTATCCCTAGATTCAATTTGGCTTAGTATCAAAATATTTTCCCATGCTTGATATTCCTTTGCCTTACACAAAGTTATGTTGTCTTTTTCCAAAACTATACACATTGTGGGTTTTGAAAAGAGACTCAATGCTTGATCCCATAGGCTCTCTCATCTCACATTCATGATTTAAAATGCATTTGGGAATACATATGGTGAGTGTGAAAATCTTCAGGTGATCGAGGTGATCCACTTGCAGGATTGATCCTTGCACAAATATTATGATACTTTCGGAGGTAATTCAAGTAGCTTCTATCTAAAAGTGTTTAGTAAGGACATTTGTTCATGACTATCACTTGTAGTTTCACAAGAAAAATTAAGGCATATATCCCTACAAGAACCCAAAGTGCATAGTCTCGCAAGAAATATTGAGACCTCTTGGCCCTACACAAGTTGAATGTACTCCCCTTATAGTCTTGTAAACAAGATTGAGACCAAAATGAACCTACAAGAACTTGGTCAAATGTAGTCTTGCTTAGCAAGATTGAGGCAACTAGGCCCTACACATGAAGAGGCATTAGAAGTAGAAAATAGCCAAGCCTTCCCTCTCTTTGGATTGAATAAAGCTTTTGATTATAGTGGGATGGAGTAGCCAAGTTTTCTTGTTCCCCACTTGGGTCGTTCCCAAACTATTTCTCTGTTGGCAGGCCCTCTAAAGGTAAATGCAAGAAAAAATGGATAGAAAATGGAAGGTCAGGATTTCTAATTCTTCTTCATAGAGGAGAAGAGCATACTCTCCTATTTCCTTTTGTTTCTCCCAAACATGCCAAGCACACTTGATTTTCCCAAAAAAAAATTATTGTTTTCCTAAGCTCAATCAAACATGTTTGGGTTTCTAATCATCCCAAAGGAAAAAGAGCATAATCCCCTAATGTTCAATTTAACCCAAACAAGCAACACCCTAATTAAACTAGGTGCCTAAGAAATCATCTAAGAAAGCACATTTTTTTTTTGGTTGATAAAATCACAAGGCAACTTACAAATATAAGCATTAATAATTTCCCAACTTTTCTTTCCTTCAAAAGCCTTCTACAAGCACAAAATCATTAGTAATCTTTGCAAATTGTGTGCTAGTGATAGTTTGGCAAGTGAATCTTCATCAAAATGTTCTGTAAAAAATCTAGTTAAGTTGAAAAACAAGAAAGTAAAAAGATCATTCAACACATGCTAGGAGTAAGGAAATCAAAATTAGCTCAATAAGACCCCTAAAAACACTCTATTTTTGAAATGAAAAATCACAGAGAGAAGACTATCAGTGAAACTCGTACGACAAAATATATGTTACCATATGACAAAACATACTAGCATGAAGTGTCACACAAAAAATATCATAAGCTCAAATGATAATATAAATGGAAACTAGACTCGTACAACATAACATGTGTCACCATACAACAAACTACAAGCCAGTGAATTGTCATACAAGCTGGAATCAAGCTTCGCACAAAAATGAATGTATTTTTGTCAATAATGTGAAAATGAGGCAAAAAATTATTTTTTTCCCCACGGTGGGCACCAAATGTGTGTGTGGTAAAATGTATAATCAAATCTGCAACCAAACACTTCAATAAACCATTACATCAAAAGGGGTCAGCATCAAAACAAGAATCAAAATATTGTGTAAACACCCTTGAAATTGACTTATGCTTCCTAGTTGAAGCGAGTGTGATTCTCATGAGTTCCCATTAAATTAGACATGGAGAATGTTAGAGCTGTTAAGAAATTAGGGCTTCCATGGCACAAATGACTGAGAATGGTGAAAAGGCATTAAGCTATGGTGCTCAGTTTACACTAATATTCGAGTAGTACTGGTGATTGGTTTACACTATATTCCTCGATTCGCACTATGTTTCTTGGTGATGTTGTTCATATCGCTCGGTGTTGCCTCTTGGTGGGGTCGCTCCATTTTTGTACTTGGGGTTGTTGTCTAGTGTCTGAATATTTCTTGTCTATTTTTCATGTGAATCAGTTGCAGAGGATTGTTGTGGTTTTTTTTTGTTCCCTTTAGGTTGCCTCTATGGAGTTAGAACAATTGATTTGGTCTTAGTGCCTTCACTAGTTCATTTTTTTAAAAATACCCTAAGTCTTATATCCCGCATTGATAGTGCATTGAAGAAATTTGATATTTTTATATCCTAATATTGGGATTAATGGGAAGTATGTACTTAGAGGGGAGGGGTGAATCAGTACCTCTAAAAAAATTTTATCCTTTAATCAATTAACCTTTGTAATCAATTGTATATCCATTCAATCTAATCTAAAGTATCTTGATGTGAGTTATATCAATTCATAACATTAAAATACATGTGAATCATTCATAGAAACATTCATGAAATTAATTGACACATAACACAAGATATGATATCAAAGAAAACTCCTATTAGGAAGTAAAAACTGTGGTGGGGATGGCACCCACAAAACTTCACTATATGTAGATTGGAAGGGGCCGGTTAAGGCTTACAATTTGATCACTTCTAATGATCTACCCTGTTAGGAGTATCGGTGGAGACCTGTTAAATTCTACTCTATTAAGAGCTTTAGCAATACTATTAAGTGTGCACTCGGTTAAGAGATTTGATGTTGGACTATTAAATCCACCTTGCTTGAAAGTATTTTTACACTTTGCTCCACTTGTTAGAATGATAGAAAATTACAAATTGATCTAGTAAATGAAATCTCCTATTGCTGATACAGATCTAATTTATTTTACATGAAAAATATTATCACCTAATTGTGATTGATTAATACCACTAATTATCAGTTTCCTCTATTCTTGGTTCTGCTAACCAAATCCTTCTTTTGTTGTTCTTGTTCTTGAAACTCTCATTCTAATCCATAGATGTGCTTGTTATGTTCTCCTCTTTGTTTTCTCTTTTCACATCAATCTATAATGAATGATTGCATCATCTATATATATATGGATTGATTTCACCAAGTTTCAATAAAAACAATGTTAACTCTAAGATCAGGTTTACATCTTGTACCTAGATCTCCTAGTCTATGTGTTTTAAATCAGGTAGAATGATTAAAGAACTTAGATTAATGTTTCTTGTCCCTAAAGAAATCGATTTAAAATAAATAATTATCCTATAAATAGAATACACTTGATTTATCTGACGTGGAAGTCAGATCCACTTTTTGTGGGCTGCAACTGACTTTCAGTTCTGTCTATCGGTCATGCTTGACTGTCCTTCAGTTTTGTTCTGACTGTTGTGCTTAATCTATCTTGTCAGTCTGCACTATATCATGCATGTTGGGTTCTTCTTTATCTTTTTGTCTTTACATTTTTAGTTTACACACTGAGTTGTGTCATTGGTCTTCTTTGTACTTAGTCATCTTTGGTGATCTCTATCATCTGATCTTCGATTTGCTCTTTGTGCCATCATTCGGTGTATGCTTATCGAAAGTGTTGTTTGCATAATAATGGCAAATTAATGTCATCAATCTCCCCCTTTGACATTAGTATAAAAAACTGATATGTGCAAAATACTAACAAAATTTTAAGTATATACAACATATATAATCCTTAGTCATTTAATGACTCCCCCTATGTATATGCTAGTATAACTATACATATGATATTTTTATTTTACATATCATTTTCCCATATGAATATATCATTTTTTCCTTTTTACAATATAGTACTTATACTATCTTTTTACATATCATTTTTCCATATGAATATATCATTTTCTCCTTTGTATAGTATAGTACTTATACTATCATTTTCCCCCTTTTAATTATACCATATACATATTTACCTTTTGCCCATCTGAATGAATGAAATGAATACATATTATTTTCCCCCTTTTTTGATATTAAGGGCAAAGGTCTTTACCTTAGAGCTTATCAAAAATATGGGAATGTGAAGACTTCATGTCTTCCATCATTTTCTCCCATTGTTCTTTAAGGTTCTCTAGAGCCATGTGCTCGAGTGTGATCTTGGAGTGCATGTCGTAGATGTTGTCTGCTACAGACATCTCAGGAGTTCCTATCAGTTACCTTGCAGAACTGATATGTTGTTAGAGTAGTGTAAGGTTCGGTAGACGTTGAGCTTGTAGCTTGGTTAATTCTTCCCTAAAGTGTGTTTCTATCTCCCATAGCTCCTGCCTTAACCTTTTTATCTTAATTATCTTCTCATAATGTAACTTTACTACATTGTCTCCATCTATGGTTAAGCTATTAGCACTATTTGCTAGATTTGTATCTAGTTTTTCTATACTGTCACTATTCTCCATAGTGAACTTCTCTATTGTGCTCAAATTTTAAATTAAGGTTATAGCTTCATATATGATAGGATCTAATTCAGTGATGAATTCTGATAGCTTTACCTTATTTACTGCCATTTCTTGGCTGATGTTCTCAATGAAATTTTGCTGGTACTTCATCTCGGCTCTCTCCTCTATTGTCTTCTCAGCATCAATATTCTAAGTTGTAATTGCATCGATAAGAGTAGCTAATTGATCAAGTATTGGTTTGTTTTGATCAATATCAACATCAGGTACAATCTATTGTAAGATGTCCCTAGTTGTCTCCAGTACCATGGAGTCCCTGTGTTGTTTCTTCAGCTTCTCTTGCAATGCCTTTCTTTGGCATATTTCTCCATATTCCTGTAGAGCTTCAAAATCAAGTGTAGATGGGTCACACTTTGGAATTATATTAACTTCATCCAATGAGACTTCCATCTTATTCTTCTTTGATTTCTTCTTCTTCTTCTGAGATTCACTGGAATGTAAAACCATTGCTAATTTTTCTGCTTTCTCAGTAGTGCTTGATGAAGTGACCTGTTATGCTTCTTTCTGTTGCTTGGCATCGATTTCAGCTTGTCAGTTTTCTATAGACATCTCCACATTCACCTTTACATCGTTGGTAGCACCTTTGTTAGTTTTCTCAAGATTACCATCTTTAGGTTTGTCTCCTTCATTGGTGTCCTTAGCTTCATCAATCTTTGATTTGACATTCTTGTCTATGGTATCTGCATCCTTTTCTTTATCTCTTCCAGTAACCTTATCAGTATTGGTTACATCTTGAGTGGCCCCAATGTCTTGCTGACCATCGGTGTTATCTTTCTTTTCTTCTTCCCCTGCATCCTTGGGAGTTTCCTTTTTAGGTGACTTGCTTGATTCTTGCATAATGTTGATAGCCTGTATCAATATTGGCAACTTTCTTGGAATGTTCACCTATGTTGTATCAATTGTTGTGTCCTGCTCATTGGTTTTTTCTTTTGCAATAGTGATATCTTCATCTTTATTGATTTACTCTGCTGGGTCATTGGTAATGTCAATGGCATTAGTATCCACAATGTTCTCATTTGTGGTATCTTCCCATGTATCATCTGCAACATCTACAGTCTTGTTTCCAATTGCATCATCTTCTTCTTTGTCTAACTCAATAGATGTGTCATCTTGAGTTTCTTTGTTGAAGGTCTTTTTTGGGGCTTACCTACTCAGTAGGTCTATTCATTATCTTGCACCATTTCTTGTGGCTATCCTATTCAAGTTCTATTAGCCTGCCTTCAATAAATTTATAAGCTCTTAGCTTTGGTGAGAATTCCTTTTTGTGTTTCTCCATCATCTCATCTATCTCTTCCTTTTTTGATTCAGGTGGCATGAGAGTAACAAGTACTATTTCTCTTATCTCTTTTTCATTCTTCAAAGAAAATGTCCACCAGGAGTAAAGTCTATCCAATAGTTCTCTTGGTACATGACTACCTTCAAATTGCATTGGTACATATTTGAAGTTGTACATTTTAGCAATGATGGCGTCCTCAATTTTATTTTGATCTTCTGAATTTAATTTCAGCCATTTTCTAATGTTTGGATTCTTTTACCTTGACATCAATAGTTTTAGGTTCTTTTACCTTGACATTCTCTGCCTCTATGGCTTCATCCTTCTCCGTATCTTCTATGTGCTCTCAGGTTATGATGAATTTTCTTCCTTTCTTGTTTTTTCCTCTCTTCGGTGAGGAATCTTTCCTCTTGTATGTTATTGCCTTACCTTTCTTCAAAGGTGAAGGTGTAGAATCCTTCGATGTTTGAATTCTATTCCTAGAAGTAGTTGTTGTCCTTGGTTTCTTAGATGGTGGAGGAGGTGGTGAATCTGACTCTGTTTCCTCAGGGTCATCCTTTCCCTCATCTTTACCGATAGATAATTATTCTTTAGTTTCCTCCTCTTTTTCAACCTCTTCATCTTGCTCAATTTTTTCCTCGGTTGTTGATAGAATCTTCTTGAGATTATTTATCATCTTATCCTTCTTCTTGACTACTTTCTTTACAACTAGGCCATATTTTATTCTTGTCTTTGCCTCTTCATATGTACCAAACCTGGTTTGTTTCTTATCCAATGGTTCATTCATCAAGGCATCAATTTCCTTAGTTGCAAGATCAATGTTGATTTCATATTCCAATGGTTGTAACCATGCTTTCCTTGGTACAACAAGTTTTATGTAAGTATTATCTGTATCAACCATGAAGCATATCTCATCCTTATACTTCTCAATGAGTTGCTCACAGATCCTTACCCTCTTTTGCATTTGGTCTTTGAATACATTGAAGTATTCATCCATCAGTGTCTCAAAGTTATCTCCTAGTGTAGCTATGTGCTCACTGATTTGCATGGTGACCGGTTTGGTGTTGTCCCATTTTACATCTCCTACCGATGGGAATTTTTCTTGAAAATAAAAGAAGATACACATTATTAGTGAGCCAAACTTACAAGTATTTGACTTTGCATTCCTTATTGTTTGTAGGTTGTCTTTCAACTAATTCAGGAGTATCTCAGATAAGTCTAATTGTGTACCCTTCTTCATAATCTTATATGTTGTTTCCACTGCACCTAATGCTATGTTGTTCAATCTGCTAGCTTGGAAGAATTTATAGCCCATAACACATGCACCGAACTTGATCTCATCATTGGTTATTGTGGTCACTTTCAATCCTCTTCCATCCCATTTGGCTCCTGTCATCTTTTTGGTCTCAACCTTCGGTAGATTCTTGAGTGCCTTTACTTTATCGGTTACAGGGTAACCAGTGACTGCATGTATGACATCTCGAGTTATTGCCTTTAGTTCATCCAACCATAACTTTTTGTTATGCATTCTGCTTAGCACTAACCGTATCCATTCAGTTTTAAAGACTTTTGGGAACATTAGGTCATAGGTGAGCCCTTTTAATGTAATATATTTGTGTTCATCCTTAAGTGTTCCATCATCATTGCACAACTTCTTATAAGCTTCTTCAACCTCTGAAGATCCTATCTCTGTAATCTTGCAATGTATGAAGGATCGAACATCTTCTACAAGTAAAACCCTAGCTGGGATGCATGAAAATTCTCCAGCATCATTGAGTTGTGAGGCAACCTCAGGATGGATCTTGTAATTAGGTTCCTCACATGCCGTGTTCTTTATGAGTTTTAACTTATCCTTCTTTGTGTTCTTATATTTCAAGGTTCTTGAAGTCGATGTCATTTTTAGAATTTAGGGCTTTCTTCAAAATGCGTAAGAACATAGTTGTTGGTTCTTTGTAACTTACTATTTACTGCTTTTAAATATTCTGAACTTCTTAGGAGTTATATTTGTCGAGTCATGATCGCTCTGTGATCCCTTCGCTCGATGCTCAAAAATTTCCTCGGTCACTCTGCTCTGGGTGTCGTGAACAAATAAGCTGCTCTGATGACCTATTTATAGTTGTTTCCCTAAAATGCGTGCCATAAATTCTTACCAACTCCTCAATGTATGAAGATGAAGTTCATCGGTTAAGACTTCACTTTTGGTTACATGACATTTCAGAGCACTCAACATTCCTTTTTCTTTTACCGATGGGTTTTTGTATTGCAGACAACTTGTTCACTTTGCTTTATTACTGATGAGCCTCAGTTTTCACTTTGCAACTTTGCTTTTAATATGTTAACCAACGCTTCTCGGTAAGTGTAGGTAGTCTTAGCATTGAGTGTATACCGAAAAGTTTTGGTATATATGCCCGATAGCATAGTTATCACAAATTTTAACAAGTAATACCATGATGCATCTTTCTTATGCTAATTTGGCATTAATTTCAGAATATTAAAATATTAATGGAACTATTGCAACTTAAGGTTCGACATTAAATTCTTTTAATCTCTTAACTAGATTTTTTTCTAGCCTTGGGATTTAACTATAAGTTATTACACGAAATTCAATTTAACATAGTCATTAATTAAATAGTCAAGATAATGCATTTATTTAATAAATAAGCCAATAATGCTATTTTTATGGGACCATTATATGTGGCCAGTATAACGGCCTCCGTAAAAATAGTATTATTGTGGTAACACTTGTAAAGTTAAATTTTAGTGTTATAAATATTAACTAGAGACAAAAACATTAGATTATCTAGTCATTAGGAATTTTTGTCATTTGGTAGATTCACCTTCTAGAAGGCACCATGGTACAACTTTGCAAAGGGTTATGCTACCCCTCTTAGAAAGCTCATTTAACCTAAAACTATATTTAGTTAACCTGACTTAGGGATTGAGGGATTTTGTCTTAATAACATGATACCCCTTGACCCTTCAAGTCATTTCATTACTTTTTCAACCCTGTAATCCTGGATAGGTGAAGTTCTAACCTATTCGATTAGTAAACTCTTGAATGTGACCTTCTAGGCATTGTCTAAAACTTTTTTTTTTTTTTAAATGTTGTTGCATTTTTGGGCGCAAAATTTTGGGCATGACACTTGGTATCAGAGCTACGTTTCAACACTAGAACCTTAAACCCACTATGTTTCACAAAACTTTAAACATCTCTATTAACATTTTCAAAACTAGATCAAACTTAGTAGAAATAATCACAACTTTAAACACATTCATTTCATAATAAGACACTACTTTCAACTTATACCACTTTCAAATGTGTGTAGGATGCCTCCAGTAACGCGGCAAGCTCACGCCCGTGGATGCGGCCGTAAACGTGCCCCTCCGGCATGAGTTTAATTGGAGCAAGATTTAGGGGGTATTGGTGAGGAGCAGAGACCTCCTTTCGAACAACCCCCCAACCCCAACCAGGATGTATTGAATGCCCTTCAGAATCTGGTCAAGATCATTATGGATAGGATACCACATGATAATCAACACGCCAGACCTAGGGTTGTAGCACATGAGTGCAGTAGGAGTCCCCCACCTAGAGTTGTGGAGGACCAGGCTGACCACGAGGGTGAGTCAGTACACATACCACCTCCAGAGGCAATTATTCTAGCTTATGAGAGGGTACCCCGTGACACATGGGACCACATCAGGGAACTTATACGCCTTAACCCACCACATTTTTCAGGAGCCACGAGTGGGAGTGAGGCTGAGACCTTCCTTTTGAGCCTCGAGAGATGTTTTGGATTGCGCCCTTATGGGAGAAATACAAGGGCACACTTTTCTATCCACTTGTTGAGAGGATCAGCAGCTATATGATGGAGGACAAAAGAGTTAAAGGGTAATATGGCTATGGACACCCTCACTTGGGGCACCTTTTTAGAGAGATTCAGAGATCGTTACCTATTTGAGCACTATAGGCAGTGATGGATAGATGAGTTTCATGATCTTCAGCAAATAGGGCTCACTGTCACACAGTATGAGTGTATGTTCCTGGAACTTCTACCTTATGTAGATTATATGAGGGATGAGAAGATCAAGGTCAACCATTTTGTTAGAGGATTGAATGCATCTATATCAGATTCGGTGTGCATGGCGGCACCAGGGAACCTTCAAGAGGCCATGGAAAAGGCCTTGATTATTGAGGAGATTCAGGGTAGGAGACAGGATGCATGAGATCGGTCTTAGAACTAAAACATCACACCACAAAATTTAGGGTATCATAAAACACACTGGAAAGGGAATAACAACAATCATGACAATAACAGGCATTCATCGGGGTCCTACAAACCCCCTCCGTCTCAGTAGTATTCATATCAGTGATAGAGACAGAAGGCCCCTCAGGGGAAATAGGGCTCCAAGCCCAAACAGTGGTACTCATAGGCTCCTAGTAGGGACCAAAGGTCACACGCATCATCGGCACCTCCATCTAGGACTCAGCAGCCCTCCAGGGGTGGTTATAATGGTTCTAGCAGGACAGGGGGCTCACAGTTCTCTAGACCCCAGGGTACCCAATTTTAGACTCGAGGGCCATGTTACTCTTGTGGTGCCATGGGGCACTTGGCTAGGGATTTCCCTCAAGGGGGTGGTCAGCACACCGCAGCATTAGAGCCCACTATGGGTGATATGGGTAGATCCCATAGAGTTTTTGCAGCGGTTGAGAACCGCCAGGTAGAACATCAGGCTACTATGATTGAGACTACAGGTATGATTGGAGGTAACAAAGTTACTATTCTATTGTATTCAGGTGCTACAAATTCTTTTGTTTCTCCATTGGTCGTGGAGCATTGCGGGCTAGTGGCAGCTAGACAAGAAGTTAGTTGGGAGGTAGAGTTAGCCTCAGGTTCTAGAGTACCCGTCACTTCCTTAGTTAAGGGCTGCCAGGTACAGATTGGTACCATGACTACCATAACAGATCTATGTATCATGCATCTTGGATCCTATGGGATAGTACTTGGCATGGATTGGCTTTATGCACACAGGGCTAAGCTAGATTGTTGGGAAAAGGTGGAATATTTAGATGACAACGGCAATGCTACAGTAATTCTAGGGGTTCAGAGGGCAGTATCCATTCGTATGATTTCTGCTATGTAGCTTAAGTGGTGCATGCGAAAAGGGTTCCAGTTATTTTCCATCATGATTAGTGATAGGGAAGAGGAAGCAGAAAAGGAAACCTCTCTTGATGATCATCCATTGTTACAGGAATTTGTAGATGTGTTTCCTTCAGAATTACCCGATATGCCTCCCAATAGAGCAGTTGATTTCCATATAGACCTCATGCTAGGTGTTGCACCAGTATCTAGAGCACCATATAGAATGTCTCCTAATGAGCTTAATGAGATCAAGATTCAGCTAGAGGAACTCCTTGAGAAGGGGCACATATGACCTAGTGTCTCTCCTTGGGGTGCACCAGTTATCTTTGTCAAAAAGAAGGATGAATCACTTAGAATGTGTATGGATTATAGGCAGTTAAACAAGTTAACCATTAAGAATTGATACCCACTGCCTAGGATTGATGATTTGTTCGATCAGTTACAGGGTGCCCGTGTGTTCTCCAAGATAGATCTTAAATTAGGGTACCATCAGTTGAGAATCATGGAAAGTGATATCCACAAGACAGCTTTCTGGACTAGATACAGACATTATGATTTCACTATTGTACCTTTTGGTCTTACAAAAGCCCCTGTTGTATTCATGACTCTCATCAATGGGGTATTCCGCACTTTCCTGGATAAATTTGTGGTTGTGTTCCTTGATGACATATTGATATATTCTTGTAATGAAAAGGAACACAAGGAGCATTTGAGGAAGGTATTATAGTGCTTGAGGGATAACCAGTTGTATGGTAGTTTGTCAAAATGTGCCTTCTTTAGAATAGAGGTCTAATATTTAGGCCATGTTATTTCAGGTGATGGGATCTTAGTGGACCCATCTAAGATTGATGTCATTATGAATTGGCCAGCACCTACTACTATGACCAAGGTTAGGAGTTTCATGGGTCTCGCATGATACTGCAGGTGATTTGTTGAGGGATTCTCTAGAGTGGTTCATCCTATCACATCCCTACAGTGAAAGGGAAAGAAATTTGACTGGATAGAGAAGTGCGAGAGGGCCTTTCAAGAACTCAAGAAAGCACTTACTAGTGCACCTATTTCAGCAGTGCCAGAGCCTTCAGCAGACTTTGTGGTCTACACGGATGCATCCTTGGATGGTTTGGGGGCAGTACTTATGAAGGATGGGCGAGCCATAGCATATGAGTCTAGGAAACTTAAGACTCATCAGCTCAATTACCCTACCCATGACCTTGAGCTTGCGGCAGTAGTGCATGCATTAGTAAGGTGGCAATGCTTTCTCTTAGGACATCAATTTGAACTTCATTCAGACCATCAGAGTTTGCAGTATATGTTCACTCAGCTGAACCTTAATTCTAGGCAGAGGAGATGGATGGAGTTCTTGTGTGAGTATGACTTTGATGTCCATTATATCAAAGGGAAGGAGAATGTGGTCGCGGATGCCTTGAGTAGGAGGCGACATGACTTATCATCCATGATCACTGGTATAGATTTGAGAGATCATATACTACACCATTTGCGGGAGGATGAATTGTATGTAGAGGTTTGTCAATTGATCTGACCTTAGATACCCCTTGTGGGAGATTTTTAGAGTATTCCTTGGATTTCGATGGACTAATACATCATAGAGGATGCATCTATGTACCTTCTTCTATGGATTTGTGTAATTTCATTATGTTAGAGGCTCATAGAGCCCCTTATGCAGCGCATCCTGGAGTTAAGAAGATGCATGCTGATTTGAGACAGCTCTATCATTGGCCGGGAATGAGATAGCACATTACAGAGTTAGTAGCCTGGTGTCTTGAATGCCAAAAGGTTAAGGTAGAGCATGGTCATCCTGGAGGGCTCCTTTAGCCTCACAAGGTACCTATGTGGAAGTGGGATGTTATATCCATGGATTTTATTATTGGTCTCCCTATGTCATCTCGACGCCATGATGCTATCTTGGTGACAGTTGACAAGTTGACCAAAGTTGCCCACTTCTCACCCATTTGTACCACCTTTACAGCCCCAGCAGTGGCATAGGTCTTCTTGAGGGATATTGTCAAACTGCATGGCATTCCTTACAAGATCATTTCTGACAGGGATTGTCTCTTCACATCATCTTTTTGGAGAGAATTACAGGCACCAGGCTCAACTTTAGCATAGCTTATCACCCAGAGACAAATGGTCAGACAGAGAGAGTAAATCAGGTACTCAAGGATATGCTACATATGTATGTTATGGACCATCAGGTCAAGTGGGAGGAGTATTTACATTTAGTAAAGTTTGCCTATAATAATGGGCATCATTCATCTTTGGGTATGTCACCTTATCAGGCACTGTATGGTAGACCTTGTAGGACACATTTGAGTTGGGATAGGATTGAGGATAGGTTTACCATTGGACCATAGCTATTCCTAGAGATGGAGCAGTAGGTAGTCTTAATTAGGCAATGTCTCCTAGAGGCGCAAGATCGACAGAAGAAGTATGTCAATGCAAAGAGGACAGATCGGGTATACATGGTCAGAGATAGGGTCTTCTTGAGAGTGCGGCCTCACAAGAATCCAATCCATTTCAGAAAGGGCTCTAAGCTAGCACCTCAATTTGTGGGACCATTTGAGATATTGGAAAGGATAGGACCAATTTCTTACCGTCTAGCCTTGCCACCTAGCCTGTCATGCATCCATGATGTGTTTCATGTTTATGTTTTGAGAAAATATATTTATGATGAGTCTCATGTGATAGATTGGTATGCCTTACAGGTGGAGTCAGACGGTTAGCTAGCATTGGAGCCTATTCGCATTTTGGCATGATGGACGCTGGGCCTACGAGGCTAAGAGTTGGACTAGGTTAGGGTTCAATGGGATTGCTATGATGAGGTTACAGCTTCTTGGGAGGATGCAGCATAGATGAGAGCTCAGTATCCCCATATTTTTAATGAACTCTAGGAGGAAGTTCAAGCCTAGGGGGAGCATGTGAGGCCTCACCCCGAACCCCATCGTAGTTTTCCAATTTTTTTGGTTATGATAGATTTAGCATATGATACTTTACATTTTGATGCACTATGAACCTTATGGATTTTATGCTTTATGTCATGGATTGATCATTTTGGATGTTGGACACAACATACTTTATGATGCACCTTATGGACTATATTATGTTTTCTATTATGGACATTTATTTTTGAGACATTTGATTTGGAAATACATTAAGATTATGTTATGGGTTATTGATGATAGGTGAATTATTAGAAATGGATATTAAATTGTGACATCATGCAATGTGAATCTTACCTTATGTTAAATTCTTAAAAAGAAATTATTATATTCTTGTGATCTTAAGTAATAAACTTAGTATGTTGATGTTTTCCCTAAGTCTCGAATATTGCTTATGTCCTTATGATGTGTATATATATATATATATCCTTGGACTACTAATATTTGAATTGAGTGTGCAGGTATGAGACCATGGTATTTTATCCGGGGAACCAAACAAAGGAATATGTGAACTCAGTTTGAGCCAAGGTTGTGTCTAATGAGAGACAAGACCTTGTTGTATCGTGATTTAATTTGTAAATGTATATGGTTGATTTTGGAAATGTAGTCCTTAAATGTATTTCTTATTTCCTTGTGATTTTTGTCCAAGTGGATATGACATGGCCTAGTGATGTGTAAATGTTGTGTGTGTCATTTGATACTTGTGATTTGTACTTAAGGCCATGACATGTAAACTTGGAAATGGTTGTCCACCTACCTAGGAAAGTACATTAGTGAATCCCCATATGCATACCTTGGTTTGGGAGATGGGGGTGTGGTCATCTCATTAGAATTTCGAAAATACACTTATAGTGGACTTTTGGAGGGGTTAGAAAGTGCCTAGGGATGTGTTGGGGTTATTTTTAGGTAGCCCACTTGTTATACCAATAGATAAGGACTATTTTAACCCTAGGATAGCCCCTGGTTGACCTTGTGACCCTTCCAAAAAGTTGGTTTCCCAAGTTGGACGAAAATCAACTCTTGTAAAACTTGACCTTAGATAGAACACCCTTCCATCTTTGTGCAAAGACATTATTCACCTTTTAGGAGTTCCCCTTTTTGGATCCATTTTTAGAAAGGTGTAAGATTTTACAGAAGAGGGACCAATTGGAGGACTTTCCTTCTCCCCATGATTTTTCTAGTGGCTTTTTAGTGGGAACTCTCCATGTTGGAGAGTTTGAACACCCACTCTCTAACTTAGAGACATAGCTAGAGTTGGTGATCTTGGAAGGAGGAATTAGGCTAAAAGGGAGCTCTTCTA
>MU225014.1:1001860-1032331 GCA_018584345.1 Thuja plicata | reverse complement strand
CCCCCCCCCCCCCACATATAAAATATGCAACCTATTTAAAAATGAAACCCCCACCTTTGTTTAAAATGAAACCCTCCTCAGTCTACAGCACCATGTTTCAGGCCAGCCATGCCAGCCAAACCCGCAACTTAGGGTATGTATATATTAAGATGTATATACATGCATCCTTCTTGATCCTCTAATGGCTGCCACACCTGCACCATGTTAAAGATAGAAACAACAAAAAAAAAAGAGGGTTAGGGTTAGTAGATGAAAAAAAAATAGATAAGAGAAACAATAGAAAAGAGGGTGTTCTGGTTACCTCATATTTGGACCCTAACCCTAATTTAAAATTAGGGTTAGGGATTTCAAAATGAGAGGGAAAAGTTATTGATTTTAAATTTTTATTTCTTTTCCCTTGTGATATTGGAGCACCTTTGTTTTTATGTGAAGCTTTTATCAAATTGTTTGTTTTAAAAAGGGGTACTATATTATACTATTGTATGAATTAATTTTATTTTTAAATAAGTAAATTTAAGGAAACGTATAGAGGGGTATATATTATAACTTGAGAAATAACATTGAGGGGATTAAATTAAATTAATCAATTACCTTTTTACATTAAGATAATAACTATTAGAAATTTTATTAGTTGATTTTCTATAAATTAAATTTTAGTAATTAATTACCAGAATGGTATAGTTGTACTCAACAAACAAATTAATAAATGTTATTGTTTCCCTTGAGTTCGTCTTTTAAAAGGGGGTTCGTTGTGAATCAAGGATTCAGAATATTAAAATATTAATGGAACTATTGCAACTTTAGGTTCGACATTAAATTCTTTTAATCTCTTAACTAGATTTTTTTCTAGCCTTGGGATTTAACTATAAGTTATTATACGAAATTCAATTTAACATAGCCATTAATTAAATAGTCCAGATAATGCATTTTTTTAATAATTATGTTGATAATGCTATTTTTATGGGACCATTATATGTGGCCAGTATAACAGCCTCCGTAAAAATAGTATTATTGTGGGAACACTTGTAAAGTTAAATTTTAGTGTTATAAATATTAACTAGAGACGAAAACATTAGATTGTCTAGTCATTAGGAATTTTTGTCATTTGGTAGATTCACCTTCTGGAAGGTGTCATGGTACAACTTTGCAAAGGGTTATGCTACCCCTCTTAGAAAGCTCATTTAACCTAAAACTATATTTAGTTAACCTGACTTAGGGATTGAGGGATGTTGTCTTAATGACATGATACCCCTTGACCCTTCAAGTCATTTCATTACTTTTTCAACCTTGTAATCCTGGATAGGTGAAGTTCTAACCTATTCGATTAGTAAACTCTTGAATGTGACCTTCTAGGCATTGTCTAAAACTTTTTTTTAAAAAAGTTATTGCATTTTTTGGCACGAAATTTTGGGCATGACAGAAGCAAAAAAAGGGAGTTAATTGTTCATTTTTTTGTAGTGGACCCATAATGCTACTATAGATTGATGCTTCAAAAACATAATTTAAATCAACTAAAAATAAATCATAACAACCACAAATTTCTTAGGATCATATCCAAATCAATGTTAGGATGGTTGGAATCTTTCTACTAATATTACCATGAAATGAAATCCTTTCAAAATGCATAAATCTACTATTATCTATGATGGGGAACATCAAAACCATACTATACAAATTATATAACTACAAGCATTACAATCATGTGGAAACCTCAAACGTGTGATCAATCTAGAACTAGAAGAAACCATACATGAACAAGTATAACCAAATTAAAATCACTCTTCCCGTGGCTAGGAATATGTGAAATATCTACTATAAAAATTATATTTTAATTGAGTGATGTGGTGGTTGTAAACAATGATGATGTTCATGGGAGAAGGAGGAGGAAGCAGTTTGAATTCAAATTTTGGACTGGGTGGGATTCAAGCTAATGGAGGGCATCCTGCAGGAAATATAGCAGGTGAATTGTAGAAGGGGGGAGGAACGTCAGGTGAGGGCTCCACAAAGGAATCAGAAGATGACAAGGAGCCAAATGGTGTTCATTCCTGAGGTGTTGGGCCTAAGAATTCTTCATCTTCCCTAGAAGGTAAGTCTATCTCTATAAATAGCGTTGGGAAGTCTTCTTCTAAGTCATTGGTTAAAGGAAGTTGGTCTTCACTATTTGGGGTCAAGCCAACTAGAAAATTTTCATTCCCCAATATCAATAATCTATTAGAACCTAAGTAGGGAGTGTTTGGTATATTACTACCTAACCCCTTAGTGGATTACACTATCACTACTATGGCATTAACCCTGGTGGGAAACTTTACTAGTTTGAGACCAAACATTGATGTCGTAAGGGCCTTTGCTGGTAAAAAATGGCACCTTAAAGGTCAATTTGATATCTCTATAATTTCGAAGGGGTTTATCTCATTTTATTTTTCCAATAAGGAATATCTCTCTAGAGTTCTTTGTGGAGAACCATGGATGTTTGGCAAGTCATCTTTGGGATTGCAAAAGTGGTTGACCAATCTGAACTTAAACAAATATTTTTTGTATCTGCCCTAGTCTTGGTGCATTTTCTTGGTCTTCCTCTGGAATACTGGCATGAGGATTTTTTTTCTAGGTTGGCGGGTATATTTGGTGAGCTCCTATCTATTGACTCATGATTGTTGTAAGGTCTAGGCTAATCTATACAAGAACTTGTGTGAATGTCCATCAACATGTGAACCTACCTGAGGTTATATTTATTATGTCCAAGCTGGGGAAATATGTTCATCCTATGAAATTTAAATTTTTTCCCTTTGCTTGTTTTGTTTGCAAAAAATTAGGACACTGGGCGAAGCAATGCCCACTCAAACAACAAAAGGAAACTAAGAGGTTTCAAGGAAAAAAGAATGATATAAAGAAAGAATGGAGGGAAAAACATCAAAATAGTAATAATGAGCCCAAAACCATTGAAGATAAGGGCAAGGGAGGAAGGGAAGAAGAGGAAGAGGGGTTCCATCCAGAGGGAAAACCCCCATAGAAAAGGAAAACCTAGGGGCTATGGTTAAATATATTGGAAACCCCTTGCCCAGTATCAACAATAGCAAAGACCTTGAAGTCCACAAGGAAAATGGAGGTAACCTCTTTGATTCTAGGAGCTTGGAAAGTGTGGGATCCTAGGAACTGGAAGTTACTACTCCATTTTCTAGGGTGGAAGACTCCTTTAAGGAAATGGTAAGGGAAGAATCTGTTGGAACTCAAAAATGCAATAAGGGTTTTTGAGTACCTTGTTAAATTTTGTAATTTGAACCCCTATATTTTCTTTTTGTGCCTATTTTCCCAGATGAATTTTCAAGTTCTAGCATGCATATCAAGTGTTAATTACCATTTTTTGACATATGAATACATCCCAAGTCATCAAATTCAAGTTTTGAGTTATTTCGTGATGTCTTGTTTTGAGCACTTCTCTAAATCTGCATTTTCCGCCTAGTGTCATTTTGTTATTACAGACCCAGTTTGCATTTGAATAACTCATGTCCTATTCAATTTCATGGACCACCACTTTGGGAATGTTTAATATGTATATCAGAGAGCTTATGTTTCAAATCTCAATCCATTTTGAGTATGTTTGATAGGTTTTCGGATCCCCTACAGTTGGTTGTCCAGAATTGTCTTGTTTCTCTGTTTTGCCCAGAAATTTTAGTAGCCCTGTTTGACGGATTATAAATTTTTTCCATTTGACCTAGTTGAGAAAAATCTTTTTGTACTATGTCTAGAGTTCAAATACTTCATGTATCTCTGTTTTCAGGTCATGACGAATCTGTTTGGGCAGTTTGCCAATCTAATTCCGTTTGCAATTTCTAACATTTTAATGCAGATCAGTTGCATAGTTTAGTTGGAGGCCCTGTTCATGACGTTATAACTTGAATACCATGATTGGTCATATCAATAAAATGGTTCCCCTACATTATAGACCAAATTTACTCTAAGTTTTCAAGGTTTCAGGTCCTGAGGGTTTCATATGCATGCTTTTCTAGATTTGTTTCATTTGCAAAAATTGTTATTTATCATATTTTCATTTTTTGTAATTCCAAGTGGTTACCTTCAGGGGTCTACCAAATGTTTCCGGTTAATCATCATGATCCACCTTCCTAGATTCATGCTCTCCATATAACATATTTCTAATATCCAGAAGCTCGGATCTTTAGGAGTTGATTTGATATTTTTCACAAGATGTTTTCAAGTGCAGTTTGTTATATATGTGTGTCAGTACCACTATAATGTCTCAAAATGACTGGGCCAGTGGCCTTCATCATGCAAAATAATGTGAATCATCCAAATTTTTCTATGTGAATGAAATTTTTTTGTCCATCTTGGAGCTACTAAAATATCAGAAGCGTGTTTTCTATGTTTGATGTTGACATTCGCCATGGGGATGGAAGTCTTTCAAGTCTAAGTTTTGCTTCAAGAAAACATAGAGGAGGATGTGTAATGCAAAGAGGAGGACCTAGCAATGAAAAAAGGCATTCAAAAACCCACACTGGCTTGTGAAGTAGAGAAGCCCACGCATTGAGAGGATTTTTTAAAGATTTTAAAACCAATTGGCAAGCTAAATGACAACAAAACCTGCACATTATTTTCAAAAGGGAGAGTCTATGTAAAAACATAAGGAAATGTTGTGCTAAATGGAGAGGCTTGCGCATTACATAAGGAGGAATGTGCATTATGACAAGAAAAACTTATGCAGGATAGTAGACTAATGTCTTTTAAAAACAAACAAATGCAAAGTGGCTGAGATGTATATGTCAAATGCAGCCTACGCATTACAAATTTAAGAGGATTTGTGCGTGGATTATTGGAAAATATTGCATATACTAATCACATAGAGGCTGCATTTTATGTTTGAGAATGGGAAAATGAAACAAAGGTGAGTCTATGCTAGTAAACCAAAGAGGTTGCACTAGCAATATAGAAGAGTTTACGCATAATGTAAGGGAGGAGGCTGCTCGATCCAGAATGGTGGAGCCAAGACAAACCCTGTGGACTGTTTTGTTTCATAGACCATTTCAATGAACATGCCCAAGGTACATGAAGTGTTCATAAATTTATATAAAACATAGAAAGACTAAAGCCTATGCAATAAAAAATGGAGGCATAACAAGGGTCTGCATTGTTTTTTTATGAAGGAGTAGCATACGGTAAGAGTAGAAGGTCGTGCAAATAAGAATGTTTAAATAGGATTCAGACAATTATCTCACATTTCTGGTGGGAAGAAATTTTAAAATCTTTAAACATGCCTATGCTCACAATGTATGTTGAATATAAGAGCTAAGAGGCTCATTGGCGGGCCCCTTAGCCTGTGGATTGCAAGTAGAAACCAAATTTTGGGTGCCAAAATGCAAAAGGCTTTAAACCTTCAAAACTTTAGTCCCACATTGAATCTAAAATGGAAGTTTGCATTGTTTAAAAGGTAAACAGAAAGTATAGTAATGTGAAGAAGAGAAGGAGGCTCTAGACATGTGTGCATAGGAGGCACCTTAGTTTGTGTTCCAGGAAAGTGACTTCAAAAGGAAACATGTTTTTGGCAGGACCCGCACGTAGAGGAGACAGGACACATGGTGGCAGGGTGTTAAGTTGCTAGAAAAACTTGTGGTTAGCCAGATGACTATGAGATTCAGAGGCAGCAGTCAGTTAACTGATTTGCATGATCAATGAATGCTGGTGGTTAGTGGCAGAAAATTTAGAGACTTGGAGATAACACATTTGCGTAGTCGCAAGACACTAGCAGTCAAGTCTGAAAAGCTCCAAGATTACACATGAACTGTCAGATCAAGATCAAGATCAAGGGCTATCACGCAATCTCCCAATAAACCCAGGGTTAGAAAGATCATTCCATGATTTAGAGACTAATGCAATCTCCTAATATGTAGATTAACCCAGGGTCAGAGTGGGGTCAAGGTTAAGTTTATTCAGATATTAGGAGGTAAGAGGCTTGTCTCCAAAACTCTCAATAAACCCATGGTTAGGAAATGAATTCAGAGACTTAGAGACTAGTGTAATATCCCAATCTCCAAATAGACCATGGTTAAAGCAGATTTTTTAGGCCTAGTTAAAGAGCATCGAGCCAGCACTTGACTCTTGTCAAACTCTGGTGAATTCTGGGAGCAAAAGTGCAAAAAGGAGATAAAACAAGATAGAGAAATGTGCAGATTTAAAAGCTAAAATGATTTAAAAGACTATAGTCTATGCATAAATATTAATGGCCAAGTAAAAGTCAGATTTTCATAGACAAGATATTATATGTAAAATTGAAATAATTTGCAAGTTGAATTATTGAAACACTATATTCTGGTAAAAAAAATTTATTTCAAACTTGAAATATACTTTCACGAAAGTTTTTCCAGAGCATGCCTGGAATCAAATTTGTCAAAGATGATGATTGCAAAGAAGAGGTAGTTACAAAATAAGAAGAATATCAAATCAATTTTAAAGAGGAAGAAGATATTCTGTAGAAGTTTCTTAGAAATATATAGGTGTCAGTTAGTTTGAAACTGGTTTTTGAATTCTCTATATCTTTCTTCTTCTCGATTGTACACAAATGTTGAAATTAATGTTGTTGGGCAGTTTTCTGTTTCTAAGTCTATTTTCAAAGCTTTGATCATTGTGAATGTATTGAAACAGGGGGATTTTAATGAGAATATAGTAGGATGTTTGTGATATATTCATGTGCTTGTCTTTGAATTCTTGTGTATTAAATCTGTAAGGCATTTTAAATACACTGGTTACAAGGTGACTGTGAAATTGTTTTTTAAGTTTCTTTCAAGGAGAGATTAAGTCTTAAGAGTAGTTTCAAAGAGTTCCAGACTTTTACAAGAATTTGATACATAGATATGGGAATGAGAAGGTGACTTGTAAGGCACTTCACCTAGGTTTTTGGTGTGTTAGTATTAATAATTTTTGTGGATATATCTTCTTCAGACTCTTTTCCCTGGATTAGGCACTGGTCTTTACTAGTTTAGCAGTTTTCATCATCAATCAATCAAATATTGAACAATCTTTTACTTTCCTGTTTGAGAGCATAAATGCATACAAATTGTGTTGAATAGTCCAAATACTTTTGTTGATTCATTAAAGAACTGAATCCTTTAGGTTAGCCTACCTGAGTTTTAAACTCGAAGAGAAGAAGGATGAATATCCTTGTCACATTGGCCATTTTTCTGCAATATTTTTTACTCTTGTCAAGATCATGGGTTGGCTTTTGAAGCTCTACATCAGTTGCAGTAACATTATTAAATCATTGCGAGAATCCTGAATCCACTGTCTGATTTATTGGGAAACAATAAGTCAAGAGGTACACCCTCCTGAGTCTGTGGAGCTCAAAGTAGGAGGATCAAATCTTCATTAATTAGTTATTTTACTTGCATGAATCAGGAGTTGGGAGTCATAGAGTCAAGAATTGATGCTTATATAGATTCTGCAAGAAAAATAGCTAAAAAAATGGTGACTCTGCTAGGGATTTCGTAAAATATTTTGGAATTAACCTAGAAAATATAATCTGTTGGAGGAGTGGAGGTTATAAGCTCATAAGAGCTAATCATTTGTTTCCCATTTCTTAACCAGTTAAGTAACTTTTCCCACATCTTTGCGGGTGGCGAATCTAAAGTCGTCTACAGCCCAGTAGCATTGATTTACATGTAAAATTTTAGAGAATTTCAATATATTGTTTGCATATCTGAAGCCTTTGTCAGTTTGTTTTTGGCAAAGATGGAGAAAATATCAGTTGGTTGTTTGAGTGTGTTTACTTCTATTGGCCGTAAAAGAGTATTTCAGCAGAAAAAACAAAGGTATTCTACTTCTCATATGTTTTTCTTTCATGATAATTGAGTGATTTAAATGGATTTCCTCTATTGTGTGTTTTCAGCACTAGGAAAGAGGTGTGTTCAAATTAGTGAATGATGTCAAATTTCTTTCCACCTAAAGTGCAAACCAGCAAGGGTTTTTTGAAATCCTTTCATACCAAGAGGTATGAGCCATTGTGTTTTGATGGCATTAAAGATTTCCCACATGATGTGCCTCGTGACATCATAGATTATTTTCGAAAATTTTGTGGAGATCAAGTTGTTTTGGCAAGTCATCATGTTCAAATGTTCATTGATTTATTGGGCGACTTTGAAATTGAGTATGAAGATGTGTACATGAAGTTGTTTGTTCAAGCTTTTAAGGATGATTCTAGGGATTGGTTTTCTTTTTAATCAGCTTGTTCAATTTCTTCTTGGGATGAATTGCATGTTGCTTTTATGGAACAATTTGGTGAGAGAGTGAATTTGAGTGATGTATTTACTAATTGGTTGAATCTTAGGGTTTCAGAAGATGAATTAGTTCTTGATTTTAATATCAGATTTGCAAGAGATTTACATGAAATACCTGAAAATAGTAGACCTCAAGATCATGTGTGTGTTATGGTTTACTTTGATGCATTTGAAAGGAATATGAGTTATAGGTTGAGAGACAAGGAACCTAGGACTTTGCATCAGGCTTTTAGGAAAGCAATAGAGATTGAAAACAATTCCAAATACGGATTGACAAAGGACCGTTTCTCTAGAGGGATTGGCCTAAAAATGTATTTGAGAATAGACAAGAGTGTTGTGATAAATTTGTAGCTCCAAGTAGGTGTATTGATATCTCTTCTTTGGTCTCTAATCAGGCCTTGAATTCATATTTGAATAGATGTATTTTTAATGATCCTTTGTTTCATATGAAAGAAACTTCTAATGATGATAGAAATACATATGTCCAAGAAGTTGTAGCAATGAATGATGTTTCAAATACTTATGATGGTGAATTTCTCAATAAATCTTTTCCTTATAAAGTTATATTAGAAATATCCTCTCATTTTGATCCTAGATGCAATGACACTAATAATGTTTTGAATGCTGAAGAGGATGTATATGTTTTACACTCATATGAGGATCAAGAGGATGCTGAAACTTATGTTCCACAAGAGAATGATATGTTGGAAAGTGTTGATCCATTATTGTTATGTGAGCCTAGTATAGCATGGGAATATGAGAGCATTCATTGAAGTGAATGTGAATCAACATGTGAAGGTAAGGGTATCTTCACCAATTCTAAAAATAATCTTTTACATAAGCATGTTACAAATAAGTTTGATATTAAGAGCTTTGAAGTTAATTTGGTGTCAAAACTTAAGGAGAGAGGGATAGTAAATGATGGTCTTCCTTATAAGATGGATTAAGATACTATCTTGCAACTTTATCATGAGATTATGGATCAAAATCAGAATGAAGATCAATTAGTTGAGTCTTTTTAGTCAAAGGTTAAAGTGCTAGATGAGTGTGTTGTTGAAATCCCTTCATTTAATGATGATTAGTTGCAGCATATGAATTTTTTTTGTAATGAGAATCCTACACATAATGAGAAGTTTGAGGAAGATTGGTGGCCTTTCCCATCTCCTCCGGTAGAAGAAGGTAGTATAAATTTTTCATCTACTTCTTTGCCTAATGATAGAGATGTTGAATTTACTTATAGTGACGTCTCTAATTTTGAATCATATGTTGAAAGTGATTATGATAGCAGGGGTATTAATATCTTCAAAGTTTTTACTAATGATGCATTTGATGAGGATATTGATATGGATCAGCCATCACTTTGCTACCATGTCCATATGGGAGAAAAGCACGGTGTTGTTAATCCATTATTTGAGGAATGCATTGAGTTTTTAGATTTGATTTATTCTGATTTTGATGTTGAAAATGTGTCAATATGCAGTAAGAAATCATATTGTATCTCTTCTCGGGCTAAAAGTGATTGTGAGTTTGAAGTTTCATTTTATGAGTCCATTGTTCCATGTAGTGAGCAAGATTATGATATTGATCAGCTAGCTCCTTGTGACCATGTTGATAATTTGCAAATAAAGGAGGTTTCTAATCTGTATTTTGAGGAACATGTTGATATGTCACTGCATTGTGAAGTTTTTCCAGATTTTGGTATTCATGGCTTATGTGAGTATGAGTCATTTAGCTTCTTTGTTGATCAACTAGCTAATAAGGAGGTAATGCAAGTGGAGAATGGTGGTTTTTATGGTGATGCATTTCCTCATTGTCATGGTTCATATTTTCTAATATTTTCTGATGTGAAGAATGAGTTTCATACTTTTGGTTGCACTGATTCCAATGAAAGAAGTTCAAAAGGTATGAATGGAATTGCAAACAAGGTATTATTCATTTTTATGATTCATTGTGAGTTTGAGAAAAATTTGTACAAGTACATTTTCATTTTGATATTTGTATGCCAAGATGAAAATCATATTTATGATAAAGGAAAGTATAAGTGGCATGTGTTTGGTGGCCCAGGACCACCAAACAAGGCATAATATTTTGCTGGTTTGAAGAGTGAGCTTTGAATTTTGGGGTTCTATGCTTCTACCAATGATTTTGAATTATTTGTATGCCCACATGGGGCACGCGTCCCCAGTCAGAGCCATTGTTGGGACTCAAAAATGCAACAAGGGTTTTTGAGTACCTTGTTAAATTTTGCAATTTGAACCCCTTTATTTGTTTTTTGTGCCTATTTGCTCAGATGAATTTTTGAGGTCTACCATGCATGTCAAGTTTTAATTACCATTTTTTTATTATATGAATACATCCAAGGTTGTCAGATTCAAGTTTTGAGTTATTTCATGATGTCTTGTTTTGAGCACTTGTCTAAATCTGCATTTTCCGCCTAAGTGTCATTTTGTTATAACAGGCCCAGTTTGCATTTGAATAACTTGTGTCCTATTTAATTTCATGGACCTCCACTTTGGTAATGTTTAATATGTATATCAGAGAGCTTAAGTTTAAAATCTAAAGCCATTTTGAGTATGTTTGATAGGTTTTCAGATCCCCCAAAGTTGGTTGTTCAGAATTGTCTTGTTTCTCTGTTTTGCCCAGAAATCTGGGCAGCCCTGTTTGACCGATTATAAATTTTGAAAATTTGACCTAGTTGAGAAAAATATTTTTTTACTATGTTCTAGAGGTCAAATACTTCACATGTCTTCATTTTCAGGTCATGAAAAATCTGTTTGGGCAGTTTGCCAATCTGGTTTTCTGATTTTGAATCTATTTTCAAGCTTTGATCATTGTGAATGTATTGAAATAGAGGGATTTTAATGAGAATAAAGTAGGGATTCCTTTTGCATGTCTATGATTTCTTCATGTTCTTGTCTTTGAATTCTTGTGTATTAAATATGTAAGGCATTTTAAATACACTGGTTACAAGGTGACTGTGAAATTTTGTTTAAGTTTCTTTCAAGGAGAGATTAAGTCTTAAGAGTAGTTTCAGAGAGTTCCAAACTTTTACAAGAATTCGATACATAGATATGGGAATGATAAGGTGACTTGTAAGACACTTCACCTAGTTTTTTGGTGTGTTAGTATTAATAATTTTCTATGGATATATCTTCTTCTGACTCTTTTCCCTGGATTAGGCATTGGTCTTTACTGGTCTAGCAGTTTTCATCATCAATCAATGAAATATTGAATGATCTTTTACTTTCCTATTTGAGAGCATAAATGCATACAAATTGTGTTGAATAGTGGAAATAATTTTGTTGATTCATTAAATAACTGAATCCTTTAGGTTAACCTACTTAATTTTTAAACTCAAAGAGAAGAATGATGAATATCCTTGTCACATTGGTCATTTTTCTGCAATATTGTTTACTCTTGTCAAGATCATGGGTTGGCTTTTGAAGCTCTGCATCAGTTGTAGTAAAAGACATTAGTAAATCATTGTGAGAATCATGAATTCACAGTCTAATTTATTGGGAAACAATAAGTCAAGAGGTACACCTGCCTAATTCTATGGAGCTCAAAGTAGGAGGACCAAATCCTCATTAATTAGTTATTTTACTTGCATGAATCAGAAGTTGGGATTCATAGAGTCAAGAATTGATGCTTATATAGATTATGCAAGAAAAATCACTAACAAAATCTAATCTGAAAAACTTTAACCCCTGGGGGTTGATTATGAAAGATGGAAAATCAAACAATGATACTTTTGAATATAGTGGTAATGAGGACCCTTTGTCACCATTAGTGTATTTATGGAGGGAAGAGAGATTGGTAAACTCTCTAATACAAGAAGAAATATGGATAGAGACAAGTCGAAAGAAACATCATAGAAATTCAACTAAAAAAGGTAATGTGACAACTTAGGGATTCGTAATGCCTGGATCGGCTAAGAAAAATGAAAGTCAAGCCCATGGAGGAGTGCAAACCAGAAGACAACAGAGGGTGGATGTTGGAACTCCTAAAGGGGAACTCAGATGCAGAAAATCAACAAAATATGTAAGAGAATAGGAAGCAAAGAAGAACATTGTTGATGTTTTCCAAATCATCATCCTTGAGGTATTCTCCCCATATCATAAATGAATATTATATCCTAGAATATTAGAGGAATGTTTTAAGGAACCTTGTTAGATATTAGAAACTAAAATGTCTAGAGAGAAAGTTGAAAAAATCTATCCCATCAAGAATGGGGGTAGTATAGGTAGTGATTCAGATGGAGCATCTGGAGGTGGTGATTTTCTAGAATAAAAATTCTATTGAATGCACTCTTATATAGGTTGAGAAGAACATCATTATGGTGAAAATGACCCATATTAGAGATAATTTCTCTTGGTTTCTAATGAATATTTATACTCCTAATACTAGATTAGGTAGACAAAAAATTTGGCAAAGCTTGAAGGACCTACAAAACAATAATCAGGATAAAAGTTGGATGGTTATGGGAGATTTCAATACTTCGTTGAAAGAGGGTGAAAAGGGGAGGAAACCCTTCACATATGGATAGTAGATCAGACCTTATGGACTACATAAATGATGAAGCTTTCCTAGATGTGGAGTTGGAGGGAATCATTTATACTTGGTCTAACAGGAGAACTAAAGTTGAGCTTATTCAAGTGAAATTGGATAGATCTCTCATCTCTCTAGACTGGCTATCAAGATATTCACGTTCTCTCTCTTCTATGTTGTGAATTGGATCTAACCACTTCCCTATATATTTTTTTGCTAACCCTTTGAGTGGCAAGAGAAACTCCCCTTTCACTTTGAAAAAATGTGGATGGCTCATCCCAACTTAAAGAAAAGTATTGGTGAATAGTGGAATTTCTCTATGGATGGGGGGCTATGTACAAATTTGTGAAGAAACTATATGCTATCAAAAGAAATATTAAGACCTGGAACAAAGAGGCCTTTGGTGACATCATCCTATCCAAAAGTACTATTCAGATTCAAATTAAGGACATCCAAGACCAAATCCAAATTGAGGGTCTCTCTGAGGATCTCAAAAGTCTTGAAAATAATATGCTGGCAAATTATCATAATATCATATCTAAGGAGGAAACTTTCTAGAGGCAGAGATATAGAGCTCTTTGGCTTAAGGCAGGGAACATAAACACTAGATTATTTATATGACTACCATGAAACACAAGGCTGCTAACAGAATCTATTACCTTAATATCAATGGAAATAAGATGGTTAAGGAGGAAGATATTAGCAAAGAAATGCTCAGTTATTTTGCAACTCTCTTAGCCAAAGAACCTAACTTGGTGTCTTCTAACCAGGAGAAAATTTTGTCTTTTATTCCTTCGTTGATTGATCAAGATACCAATATGAGATTACAAGATATTCTGTCTGACAAAGAAATAAAGAATGTTGTGTTTTCCTTTGAGGGTGAGAAGTCTCCTGGCCCTGATGGTTTTGATTTTCTTTTCTTTTAGCATTACTAGGAGATTATGGAGAAAGAGGTGAATTTTGCGTTGAAATAATTTTTTGGTACCAAAACCCTCCTAAGGGAAGTTAATGCTACTTTTTTGGTGTTGATACCTAAGAAGCTAGGAGCTAATTCTGTTGATACTTTTAGACCTATAAGTCTCTATAACTCCTTGTATAAAATCATCTAGAAAGTGTTAACATTGAGGATTCTGAATATCCTCCCTTTGATCATCTCCCCCTGGCAGAATGGTTTTGTTCCTGGTAGACAAACCTTGGATTCTATCATTGTTGTGCATGAAAATATCCATTCTTTGGAAGCCTCTAATAAAATAGGATTCCTAACGAAGCTGGACCTCTCCAAGGCCTATGATAGAGTGGAATGAAATTTTTTTTAGGATGTTCTTGAAGCCTTTGGCTTTGATAATGGAGTTATCAAACTTATAATGCAACTGGTGTCTATCATCTCTTCTTGTATTATTGTTAATGGTGGTTCTTCCAATTTCTTTATACCTTCTTGGGGTCTTAGACAACGTGATCCCATTTCTCTTATTCTTTTTTCTATTCTAGTTGAATGCCTGACAAGATACATTAGTAAGCTTGTAGGAGAAGGTCTAATCTCTGGTCTCCAACCTTCTTCTTCTAGTAGATTTTGTTCCCATGAACAATTTGGGGTTGATACTCTTACTATGGGGACAACAGCTATCAAGGAGGATAGAAACTTGAAGATTGATTTAACCAATTACACTTATGCATCTAGCCAGATTATTAACTAGGAAAAGAGCTCTATCTTCTTCATCAATCCCCCGGAGGAGAGACAGAGAAAGATTTCTAAAATATTGGGATACAGTGTTGGGACATTGCCCTCATCTTATCTTGGATTGTCCTTGAGCTCTAAATCCCCTGAGGCATTCTGGAATTCAATCATTGAAAGATTTAATAGAAATTTAGTTGGTTGGAAGGGGGTCCTTTTAAGTCATGCTAGGAAAGTTCAAGTGTTGAAGTCAACTCTGCAAAACCTTCCAATTTATGCGTTGAGTCTCTTTAAGATCCCCCACAAATTTTCTATGTCGATTGAAATAATTCAAAAAAGATTTTTGTGGTCGGGGGTGGAAGATAAGAAAATACTAAGTCTAGTTTCCTGGGAATGGGTGCGTAAGCCAAAAAATTTAGGAGGACTTGGTCTAATAACTATTAAAAATTTCAACAAATCCCTTCTTGCTAAAAAAATATGGCATATCTTTGGGAAAGAAATAAATGGAACTTGATTATCATAAACAAATTCTTGTTTAACTATCCTAATCTGGAAGACTTTGTCCTTTCATGAGAGGATGTCCAAGGATCCTATATATGGAACAATATTTTCTATGCTAAGGACTTGATAACTAAAGCTACTAGATGGAAATCGGGAAATGGTAGGAAAATTGACTTTTGGGAGGATAATTGGCTTCAAATGGACCCTCTCTCAAGAAACCAAAGCTGGAGCCAAATTATTGTTATATGTAAAGAAAATATTGGGGAGAAAGTCAATAACTATTGGAGAGGAAAAAAGTGGATCAAATTGGGAGAAATTGAAAGAAATCTCTTACCTCTTCATCTTATGCTGCAAACTTGGCTTGTCAATGAAAATAGCCATAACAAAATTATCTAGGAGCCTACACCAGATGGTGTCTACTCTATGGCCTCAGCCTATGATCTTCTTATCTTGGGTGATGTTAGACCTCTCTGGTCAAAGGTTTGGTATAAATTTCTCATCTCTAAGATTAATTTCTTTTTTTGGCTTTTAGCCCAGAATAAACATTTGACTTTAGATAATCTTTGTAAAAGGGGCTTCTATTTGCCTAATAGATGCTTTCTTTGTATGGAGGAGGTTGAATCTTATGATCACATCATGTTTCATTATTCCTATTCTTGTATGGTTTGGTAGATTATTTTCATAAAATGGAACCTTTGCTGGTACTTTCCTCTCTTATGGAAGGATTTTATCACTTAATGGACCTGTCCTTTTTCGAACAAGCTAGCTATTCATTTCTGGAATCTGCTTCTCCCTCATTTTAGCTAGTGCATTTGGAAGGAGAGAAACAATAGAGTATTCTAAGATAAATATGCTAAAGCTGAAGTGGTTGGAAATAAAATTTGTAGAGGGGTGGAGGAGAACTTCAATGTTATGGTCAACAACAATCCTGCTCTGAGGTCCTCTCTTTTGGATATTGATAACATCAAAAAATAGCAGTTTATCTCTACCTATTCTAAAATTCCTCATCCTAGATATGGTGCCAAGTGGTCTTCTCTTCCCCATGGATGGTTCAAATCTAACTTCAGTGGGGCTGCTAAGGGAAACCCAGGAAAGGCGGGCGGTGGTGGCATCATCAGAGACTGGGCTGGTAATTTTGTAGGTGTTGTGTCTTTTCCTTTGGCATTGCAATATAATCATAGATCTGAAGCTATGGCAGCTCTCAATACTATCATGCTGGAAGATGAAGTGGGCTTTAAGAACCTATGGCTAGAAGGAGATTCTCTCAATCATTAATAATATTTAAGGTTTAAGTAAACCCTCGTGGACTATAGAGCATCTAATAGACAAAATTAAAGTCATAGCTCTCAAATTTGAAAAGGTCTACATAACCCATGATTACCACAAAACTAATATGGTTGTAGATGGGTTAGCTAACTTTGGGCTTAAAGATGACATCACCCATAAGTGGCTTGGAACAAACAATATCATTGATGATATTAATAAGCTCATTTATTGTGACAAGATTAACCTAAAGGAGAGAACCATCTGAAGTAATGATGATTGTGAATGATATGAGACATAATTTAAGTACAGATGAAGTGAAGTGGTAGGCAGAGTGAATTATCATTGACACTTGTATCTTAACACATGATTTTTGGGTGTTTAAGATAGCTCTTGCGTTGAAGGCTTTTCATTATGAGCTTTTTGTGCCTATTTTGAGAAACTATACTATCAACTTGGTTGTATACAAGACTAGTAAGGGAATTCTAGAGCTTATTCATGTGAAGGAATAAATGGGAGGGGATCTTAAGAGAGAGGAACCTGTAGACTACAAATGGGTGCAAGAAAAATAAGATTGGAGGAAACTAAAGAAGGGAAGATTCGGGCAGTATATAAAATGCTTGCATGGAAATAATAAAGATATTACTATGGATTTTTCTTATCGATGGTATAATGGGGTCATGCACATTGTAGGTAAGTCCTTTCATCTGACTCTAGACCTAATAGAAAAGATAAAAGGTCTTCCTCTTGAAGGCATGAATTACTTTGAAGATAAGAAAATTGGTAATAAGGATTTTAAGGTTTTCCCTAAAATTGATGAAGAGAGGGAAATATTAGTTAAGAGAAATGTTGACAATGTTAATATCAGTAATATCAATCTCCTCTAGGATAAAGTCTTCAAGGCTATCATGGAGTATTTCACCTTAGACAGAAGATATTCTAGGGTTTATAATTTCCATTTTGTTCTCGTTAATCATTTTTGTCACAATACTAAGGTCTCTTTCCCCTATTTTCTGTTGAGTTCCTTGAACCAGAGTATTGTGGACAATAGAATCAAGCCCAGCTCTCTTGTCCTCTATGAAGGTCTAATTTTGATTATCATTGAGTATGCCAGAGACAATATTCTAGAACTTGTGCCTAAGCAAGTTGGTAAGCAAGAGAGAAAGAGTGTGGAGAATAATCTTAGAAAGAAAGTGAGCCCTTTACCTAACAAGAAGACTAGAAAGGCCCCGTCTGAGAAGGATGAGGCTTCCCTATCTATCTTTGATGAGGTCCAGGGTATGAAATCTGATGATGAAAAGGATGATGAGATTTCTAAGGAGGAAATTTTGGATAAAATTGAGCCTAACAACAAGGAGATTCTTGATAAGGAAGAAAACCTCATGGTAGAGAATGAAGAGGATTCTGACATGCATCTCTAGTACACTAGCCCTCCCTTTCTGGAAGTCACACGTAATATTTTTTCCAAGTCTATTATAGACAGGGATGGAGATGAAGCTCTTAAAGACCCCCACAGGGGATCTCTAAGGAGGTTATAAATCTTAACGCTCGGGAGCATCTCCAGAAGAATGCCCAGGAGGGAAGTAGTGATGATGATGTTAAGGATAATGTTGAAGATGAGAACATTGACAGGGAGACTAAAGAAGGGATTGAGGCTCACTATTAGGAAATTGGTGAGATTGTCATGGAGACCAATGCTCATGAGGAAAAGGGAACTAATCCATTGGAGATGTTTTCCAAAAAATTTGACTCGACTGCTAGTTGGGAGGCTGATAAACATTCTAATACTCCCTATGTGAATCTGACTATGGAGGTGTAGACACCTAAAATTGACCAGGTGTTCTTTAATATCAAAATCTGCAAATCTCATCCAACTGCCCTAAATCTCATCAAAATGGATCAAAATCAATCAAATGGACATTTATCAATCAAATTGGGATTAAATCAAATAAAATCATGGGATTAATTAATAATGACATCAAATAATCAAAAATCATCCTAAAAGGGATCCATCAAATTATATAATTGATTTTAATCAATTAATTGTATAGTTTTAAATCAAAAAAATTAAATTGAACCTATTCCCTTACATGGCTAATTTAATTAATTGATTGAATTAATAAATCCTAAATATATTTCAACATAATTTGAGCAAGCAATTGTAATTGAGAACACAAAGCACATGGATCACCAATAACTTTGAATCTCAATCACTCATTTTCGAAATTGAATCTCCATCACTCAAATTTGTCCCTTTGTCCCAACCTTTGAGACAAACATTTAAATTGTCTCCCCATTTGAAACCATCTCAAAGTCTTTCACCTAACCAAGGCTTAATCATGATCAATTCACTCTACCCCCTACCTTGGGAATTTTCTATAAATACAAGCCATTTTGAGAGCATTTCATATCTTAGAAAATTTGAATGCATAGCATCATTACTATAGGAAATTTGTGAGCAATTAAGAGCATTTTGATCATTTTGAGAAGCAAATTGTTGATTTGAGAGCATAATCATGAGCATTTGAGTTAGAATTTCACATCATTTGAGATAATTGAGCTAGATTTAGGCATTTTGTTATCAATTTCTCATTCTAGGATTGTCACTGAGAGAGATTAAGGCTAGGAGCTCTTTCAACAAAGCTTAGTTAGAGAACTATGAGATGTTATGGCTTTTAAATACAATTATTTAGATTAATTTGCTTATTTCTTTTCATAGAATTGTAGTTAATTGTCCTAATTTCATGAAGGTGTAATTTCTCACACACAAATGGTGCCCACTGTGGGGCTTTAGGCCTCATTTTTCATCATTTTATCATATTTTTGTGTATTTTGCTTCACTTTCTTGTTCATTTTGTAGAAAATAGGTGAAAAGCCGCGTACACATATTTAAATGCCGCATGTGCAAAGTGAAATGTTGTGTACAAAGATTTAAATTCCATGTACAAAGATTTAAATGCCACGTACAAAGATTTAAATGTCGCGTACAAAGATTCAAGAGTTGCCTGCAGATTTTACTCTATTTTTTGTCTTACTTTCTTTGGTTGCATACGAGATAAAGTGTGACACCTAGTCCTGTAAAGCACCGCCTATGAACAGCAAAGGACTGCCTGTGATCTTTCAATTGTCGTATGCAAGCAACTTTGAGCCACAATTTAAACCTTCTGCGCTGCCTATGATATTAATTTGATTACCTATGCATTTTTAAAGGTCACGTGCTAAGATTTAAATTTTGTGTTTAAAGTTTTAAATTCTACTTTATAACAGTTGAATGTCGCTTATTAGTTGTTAAATGCCGCGTAGAATTTATTAATTTATATCAAGTTTTAATTTATTTGCTCAATGTTCTAACTCTCTGTGTTTTTTATTCCTGTAGATGAAAAAGCATCCAAAAGTATAGAAACCAGAAATCAGAGTGACAAATCCAAGCAAAGAGGTAAGAGCGCTAAACAAGCTTTCTAAATAAATTCATGCATCTAACATTTTGGAAAGTTTAGAGGTAGAAGAACATTTATATGATCATTATATCAAAGTTCTTAATGCCTATAAAAATAAATTCCCTACTCTTTAAGTTGATTTTTTGTTTTTGAGTTCTTTAAAGCTTAATTTTGCAAAATTAGATCAAAAGAACTTAGGAGTGATTTTCAATTTAATTTCAAGTTTTTCTTCACTTTGGCTTTGTTGTGTTGACTAATTTTTTGGAGGAGCTGGAGTGGGAACGATCGCCACTAGGTGAGTATGAAAGAAAAAAAGCATCAAAAACCTCAAAAAAGTGCCTAGCCTTTGATAGCTTTGAAAGAGGTATTTTTCACATCAAGCTTGCATTCCCTTAAATTGTGGCATTTTCTTGATATCTAGTTTAATAGAAAAAACCTATTATTTTCCATTTTGAACAAAGCATTAGGCATATGCTCTTCACTTTTTGAAGTGAATCAAAAAGCCAAACATGTTGCGTTTGAAGTGGTAGAAAGAAAGGGAGGCAATTAACCAAACATTTCAATTATAAGAACCTCTTTGTAACAAGGTTGAGAAAGAACAAAAGCCTTTTTGAAGTGTTTGGAATAAGGAAAAACATTAGGGATATGCTCTTCACTTTTTAAGTGAATAAAACTCCCAAACCTGTTGGACTAAGTTCATTTTATGCTTTTCATATACATGCTAGATAAAATATAACTATAGAGGGTCTGTCTCCCGAGAATTCCTTTACGAAGGTGGTGAGAGGGAACGACCCAAAGTGGGAGACAATCACTTTAGCCGTGATAATTTCCAACCCACTATAAATAAATGCACTTTACCTTAATTGAAAAGTGACTAAGCTGTGTGCAAGTCATCTTCACTTCCTCGAGTAGTCCTTCGGGATTGCACAAAATTGTACTTTCATGCATGTGGGAAGCTCGTAAGGGGGTAAAAGAACTTGACACAATTTAGAATGGAGGTGTTAACTAAATCCTTGTTAATTAGTAAGCTACCTTTTAGAGCCATTGTTAAAAGCCAAAGTTGACTCTAGGTAGATTGCTTGGAAGATTTTCTTGTGTTATACTTGTGGAAATGACCGAGAACATACACATTTAGTTCTATTTTTGGGACATGATGCAAATTTGATGTGTGTGTTGAGTTTGTATTTCATTTTCAAGCAAGAATATTCTTCTACAAATCTGATAAAAAAATTTAAACTTTTAAAAAATCAAAAAAAATAGAAAATTCAACTTTGATCAGTTAAACGCCACGCATAAACAATTTTGGGTCGCCTAAAAATAATTCTAGGCCACCTGCAACTTTGAAACGCCACCTGGAAACTTTCAGCAGCCACATAAGCCACTAGAAAGTGTCACCTGGAAACATTTTAAGACCACCTATCAACAGGCAAATGCCACCTACCAACTGTAGAGTGTCATGTATAGCAATTCCAGTTGCCGCATACAAACATTTCAGTCATGCCTACACACAAGGAAGTGACACCGAGAAATAAAGAAGGGAAAATAGGGGGCATTTCCCAAGGGTTTGGAAAGATTTTGAAATCATATTTAGATACCCTTTTCGGAAAATATTTCTGTCCAGTACAACAAATAGATCAGATTCTTTAGAAACATTCATAATGATGAATCTATTTGAGAAATGAATCAACCCTATGGTGGAGAACAATTATAAAAATCAAGATCAAAATCTCCATAGGACTCAATACAACAAAGTAACAGACAATGCAATATTGGAGGCATCCCAAGATCCCATATTCCTTGAAATCGTGGAACAAATTTTGAAGAAGGATAAAGAAGCATGTTTATTAAAGTTATCTCAATTAAGAGTTACACTTCCTCATAATGATGACATATCAACCTTAAAGAAGGATGAGGAAAAATAAAAGGATACATCATCTAACAAGCCATCATTAAGATCAATTTGTCCTTTTCTTTATGATGATGCGCCATTCGTACCTTCATTTTCTTCACAAAAAGAAGTATTTAAGCACAAAAAACCTATTTTTGATCAAGAACAACGTCATGACTATCCTATCTTTGATCAAGAGAATGAAGAGAAAGGTACCAATATCAAGAAAGATCTAATGCATAAACCTCTATCTAGTAAGCTTTCTCCCATAGCTTTTACTCCTTTCATCCTTCGTCCATCTCACAAAGCTTCACAACTATCCAAAATTCCTCCATCAAAGAGCAAGCCTAATGATGATACTTTCCACATTGACTATGTCTACCCTCAAGGGATACCTTTAAAATAAACCCAAGCTGACTTACATCTTGCTGAAAATTGTTTACATGCTTCAAAGATCATAGACCCTAAGCTTCCATGTGCTTCAATGCCTATTCAAAAGGATTCTCCATCATTCCACCAAACATTCCCCATGTATATCCAAACATCTACCTTGTCCTTAGAAGTGGCTCCATGTCAAGAGGATATTCCAAAGTGCAAAGAAACAAATATCAATAAAGATCAAGATTCTATACAATCCCCTCCCATATTTTATGAAGGTCCCATATCCATAGAATCCTATGAGGATCCCCTTGCACCCTTTCATTTCTTCCAAGATGATATCCTTCCGGGTCAAGAACAAAGTGTCCTTCCAAGCTCCATATCTAGTCCACTTCCCAAGCAAGATCAAGATATCCCTTCCATCATTTCCAATGAACATATTGAAAATCAAGAGCAAAGAACCTTCTCTACACCATCCGAAGATCCTTGTCAAGATCAAATTATCCCATCAAGTCCTTGCTATACTCCTCCATATTCACCTCAAGAAACCATCATTATTCCAAATCCCTTGCATGAGAATAAATCCATTCAAAACTCAATTGTTCTTATCAAAGTTTCTCCTATGAAAGCTACTCATGAGCATATTGGTATAAAAATAAATCTTTAAAATGAGAGCCTTGGCAATATAACTCACTCCAAAGATATTGATATCCCTTTCACACCTTATCTTCTTCCATTCAAACGCAACCATATTCCTTCATCGTCCTCCAAATCCATTTTGGGTTCATATGTCCCAAAGCTATAGTCTTCATTCCTTCCATCCATATTAGGTCCATATATCCCTCCATCAACCATGCCTACCATTTCTAGTTCACCATCCACTTACTCTACCATGTATCAAGATCAACGAAGGCACACATACTTGAAGAATGTCCAAACACCAATCCATATGAACCCTCCATATTATTCCCATTCACCCACAATTCCCAAGTATTTTGGAATCAATTTGGATGTGCAACATAAAAATCAGAAATCCATGAATCTACATGTGTATAAAGATCACCATGTCCCATCTAATCGACGTGTGAATGAAAATAAAAAAAGAATATCTAAAAGGTCGCAAAGGTCTACAGATAAAAAATAAATATCCAAAAGGCCACAAAGGTCCACCAAGAAAAAGGAAGAATCAAAGAAAATGTGGATTCCAAAATCCCTCATAGAATAAATGCGTTCAAAAGCATCGCAAAAGAAAGAAAAATCAAAGATTATGTGGATTCCCAAGTCACTTTTGAAAGAATTTCACACAAAAGAAAAATCAAAGTGGACATTCAAGATTCCAAAGGCTTTTCCTCCATCTCCTTCCAAACATTTTCCATGTTCCATGTCTACTTTGGGTTCCTATATCCCAAAATCCACTACCTCAAATACATCCTAACCTCCTTCAACCATTGTTCTTCCATCATTCCACCACCCTTCAAAGTGTGTGTCACAGTTGATCTTGCCAACATTTCCATCTACTAAATACCTTCTTCTTATCCTCACATTCATTATCCAACACCTACATTCCATCTTTCCATCCCTTTTGTCCAATCTATGTCATAAAACCTTCACCACCATTTACCCTTATCCTTCATATGTGTCCATTATCATCACCTTATCAATATCTTTGAGCATCCTATCCATAGCCATGTTTTATTATAGCATATCTTTCAGAAGAGAATTGTTCAAAGATCCAAATGACGATAAAATATTGAAAAACACAAAAGAAAAAAAAAATGAAAAAAAAAAAGAGAAAAAGCGCCTTGGTAAAATAGGCACCTTGGTAGAAAAAGTAAAGAAAAATCAATCCATCCTATGGTGAAAACCACTTCTTGTGGCGGCTTGGGTAAGTACCATGATGAAAACCTGGCAAACAGGTGTCATGCTTAATTCCTTCCTCTTGCACTCTACACTTGGGGGAAAGTTTCATCCATGTTATCCTCCATTTTCCATATTCTATCATTCAGCTCACTCACATCCATATTCATTCTTTCACCTTTGGTCTTGACAAGGTTGAACACATCTATGAGCATCAAGTATCTTGACACCGCTATCCTTGCCATCAGCTTATTCACTTGTTGCATCCATGCTACCCTATCATGATCTTTCTTCTCCCCAATCCACCTTCATTATTCCTAAGCAGACTTTCCATAATCCCAAAAGCATCCCCTCATAACCTCCATCACCCCTTTATCCTGATTGTGCTATCTTATCCACATCTAACCCAAATTGATCCATTGGTCTTGATCAGAAATGAAGAATGTAAAGTGCAAAATTTGTTATCAAAAACCTCTTGACATGTCCACTCTTTTGGATCACTCACTTTCATGATAGCAGATCATTATCCTACATGCTTATCTAGCCCTACATAATTGGCTTTCATTTCTTATCCAAAAACATGCTTCACAGTGCTATATCATTTTTCCTTAGCTTGGGTAATCTTGAGGAGATGGTCCTACAGCTCACATTCACATGCTTCATCCATCATGGCCTTTCCATTTCTAATCCATAAGCTTGCACATCCATATTTCATGTCTTATACCTTTCTAGACATTGGGGGAAAACCAATGTGATCGTGTTTGAGAGATGGTAAATTCAAAAAATCTAAAAATTCAAAATTCCAAAAATCTTTTCATAAAATCTTTGAGCTGCATTGTTAAAACCTTTGTCACATACTAGGTTTCATTTGCCCAAAGAGTTTCACATTTATCACTTGGGGGAAAAATATCATTGGTTTTGGTACAAACGGATTCAAGAGTGCTACACTTCGGTCACACATCAGAAGCAGATTTTTTAGATTCAGAAGAGAGATAATTTTGGAACCTTTGATGGATATCATTGTTCAACCTAAACAGTTTGATCCTACAACTTGATCCTTGAGTTTCATTGACTTATTTTATCAAGATTAAAAATTGATAACACCCTAAATGATCAAAATGTTTGGAATTCTTTTTGAAAATCATGATACATTGTGATACACTTGAAAATTTTGATGAGTTTTTCATTGACTTTTTTGAGTCATGTCCTTTTAGCTAAACGATGATGTTTCGACTAGATTGGCGATGATGAAGACATGATATTTTTCTTGAATTTTGTGTGACTGTTTTGAGGAAGATCCACTAACTTGTGTGAATTTTTCTAAGGACATGGTCATCAAAGAACCATCGAGGACATTAATATAGGAAGGAGGATTAACCGTTGTTTGTTTACACAAAAGGATACCTTGGCTATTTAGATCTTCAATAGCTTAATGCCAAAATCCAATTGCAACATTGAATGCGATGAAACCAGTATTCATACTCCCATAGTTGGTTATTCAACTAGTGAGGGTTGTACTAGTTTCCCAAATGGTTACCAAATGAGATGAAATTCATATTCATATTCTTATAGTTGCAATGGCACCAGTAAGGATTGTATCGACTCCTATTTCCACAATGCTCAATGATGAAAATATATCTCTTTTGCATTTCTTTCACAAAAATCAATGACAATTAGCTTAATTGCATGGAATTCATATAGATTAATCTTGCATTATAGTTGTTATGGGTTTTTCCTTCATCAAGGGGGTGGAATTTAATCATGGTTACATCATCAAAGGTCTGATTTATCAATGCTACATCAAGGATATCATCAATATGCATTTGCTCACCTAGGGGCAACCTCATCATCTGATCACCTAGGGGAAACCTCATTCTGTCGATCACCTATACCTGTATGTGGTAAATTTGGCCTTGTTAACTCACCATACACTTCAACATAGTCCTTCTTCATCAGATACACACAAGACTGAATATGAGATTATTCATCCTATCTATTTATATGATTTGACCTGTTGCCTTCTATCCAGACGGGGTTTTTGAAATAGCTCTCAGAACAAGAGTCTCACAACCATAGACCAATCTAGGAACGAAGGATTTTTCTCTATGAATGCAATGCAATGAAAGATTATTCTAAGAATTGAAAGATGTAAGATTAATCTAAGACATTATTTTCAATGCAATTATTCTAGAAATTGAAACTATTCTATTGCAAAATGAATTTATTCTATATGAGAATATCAAAAAATGTGGCAATAATTCAGTATTCTAACAATGCATGAAAAATGAGTGGGGCTTTGAATGAGAAAATGGGAGTTCTTTTTATAGACTCAGAGATTGTTCAAAATGGAAAGTTTCCTCTTTTGAAATAAAACAGATAGAAAAGCCAGTTTAGAATAGAAAGCTTTATTTAAAATAATACAATAAATTGTTTTCTCTTTGCTTTAACTGTTTTATTTCTTTGATTTAATTTTGTTTTATTTGATTTATCTGTTTTCTTTCTCTTTAAAACATAATTAAAGAGAAGTTTCCAATTATGAACGGAAGAAAGATTTTTGAGAGATTATCCAATTAATTAAATAAATATGACCTCATAATTGCTTTTTCTCAATTATCTAAATAATTAAATTCAATTATTGAAATGAGGATATTTATTTAATAATTAAATATTATTTAATTCCTTTTTCATGTGTCTTAGCTAAAGACAGTGGATTTAATTTAATTAAAGTGGTAGGACTTTATAATTAAATTAATTCAATCATAAGGTTTGTTTACCCAAATAGATACTTAGGAATTAAATATGATGTATGATTAATGCAAATTTAAGATTTTCTACATTTGACAATTAGGTCGAGTAGAGTCAGTTAAAACTTAGAATTGCCCAGTACAATAGGACTTTGATGATTCTGAAGAATGACAAATGCAACAAAATTGGTTAAGGTTGTAAGATGCCAATTTTGGAGTGTTACATTTTGCCCCTCTTTGAATTGATGTGCGAGCAGTGCATTGATTCAAAGAATAGTCTGATGCCTGAAGCACAGAAGAATAGATTTGAAAAATTGATGATGCAAAGATTTTAGAGCCATCTCTAGAAAAAATCTTGACTCTCTGAAGTCTAGGTTAGGTTGCCAAGACGCCGGTCAAGTAGAGTTTTCGAGGGTCATCTTCAGAACAAAGCTTGATCCCCAGGGATCTAGGTTAGAATGCCCTGATACCTAACAGATTAAGATTTTGAGAATCATCTTCAAAACAAAGCTTGATCCTCAGGGATACGGGTTAGAATGCCCCGATACCTAAATAGATTTGATATCTTTCACAAGATTGTCCTCAGAATGAGGCTCAACCTTTAGAAGTCAGGGTTAGATTTCCCCGATACCTATCCAACAAGATAATCAATAGATATTTTAGGACTATCTCCAGAATGAATCTTAGTCCCCCAATATCTAGGTTAGATTGTTGAGACATTGGTTAGATTGACATCTTTCACAAGGCTATCCCCAGAACGAGGCTTAACCTTCAGGAGTCAGGGTTAGATTGCCCCGATACCTGTCCCAAAAATATTTTTTTGAGAACCATCTCCAGAACGGAGCTTGATCCTCAAGAATCTGAGTTAGATTGCTCAGATACTTAATAGATGACAAGATGTAAGGAATGAAGATGCCCCTATTGATTGTGGAGTATCCAATTTTGACTGTGAGGTACAAAAAAATGAACATGCCTCAAGTGATGAGATGCCCCTAGCAATGAGGACTTTTTAAAAATCAGATCAGATTGATTGAAAAAGATTCAATGATGTAATCATCCTGCCCCCTCGGGAGTGAAATGGAAAGATGACACGTCATAATGATGATGGAGAGTGAAAAAATTGTAGATAGATGTTGAATCAGAGATCAAGAAGAACTTAGAACAGATTGTGGAAGAATTTGGAAGATTCAAAATCAATTTGGAGTGATTTCGAGGTCTAGTTGACCAAGTTTGACTAGGGTTGACCAAAGTTGACTAGAGTTGACTTTTGATGAAAAGAGTCAAAGATTTGAGAAAATGATGATATGATATGATTCTAACAAGAAAGTGACGTCAGAAAGTCGACTGCACAAGCGTCTGATCGCATCGGTCCCAAAAAATTTAAAATGCAATTTTGAGCTATATACAAGTGTTAGATTTTGATTTTGATCACGAAAATGGATTCAAAGCGGTCAAATTAGGTAGTGGTGAAGTTTTCACGCAAAACGAAGCAATTTGAAAAATTAGGTCAAAACTTATATAAGGATGAAAAGGTCAATTCAAATCATTTCAACCTTTTGACTTTTGCGAATTGAGCTCTGAGCAAAAAAATGGTGGTCCCCTATAGCATGCACCGATTCGAGCGATTGAGAAGGCACAGCCGGCCCGCAGCATACAGACCTCTAGTAAGTAGTCGATAAACCTCTCTACATTGTAAATTTCATTGATTTTGGTCAATTTTTCTTTAGTGTTCCACGTTTTTAGGAAATGGTCCGCAGGTTTTCGCGCGAAGAAACTACTTTGTGTGACCCATAGGGAAATCTCGCGTGATAAAAAAAAATTTTGTGCCATTCGGTGAGAAAGATCGTGCGGGAGAGTACCCATGTTCACACAAGAAACCCTTCCATAGGGTGTTTTCTCATGCAACAAGTCATTAAAGTTTCCGTGAAAGGCCAATGTTGCGCGACCCGAAATACTTCTTCGCGCGAAAGAGAACTTCTTCGCGCAAAAATCTGCTTCTTCGCATGGGAAAAAGTGGACAATAAGAGCATGAAATCAGTCTGCGTCGTGTCCAATAGCTTTTGCATCAGCGTTGTTACTGTCTGTAAGATGTCTTGAATGCTTTATTATCTCATTATGCTTTGATTATCGCAGATTACTGATCGTGTACTGTTGTTTACATGTCTTATAGGTTGACATTCCAGATATTACTTTCAGATCACACCACCGGGCCATCAGTAGATTAGTATCATAGCTTGATGATGCAAAGACAGTGCATCTAGGTACTGTGGGTTTGAGTTTGTTATGTGATGTACCTGAGATTCAGGTAAATCACAGATTGTTAGGAGCATTGGTGGACCGTTTCCATTCGAAAATGAACACCTTCTATCTGCCATAGGGGGAGATGCCTGTGACCCCCGAGGACATCTACCAGACTCTAAGGATACCATTCCATGGTTCCAGGGTAGAGTACGAGACACAGCCCAGATTGGGGACACTAGCATTGAGGGAGATCTTACAGGATGATCTGGTTATGGAAGGGCGATCCCGTGGGAGGATCTGATCAGTGAGTATGGACCCACCCACAGGTTACCAATGGTGTTAGCCTAGTTTCTTGGTTGTTACCTGATGCCTGATGCCTGATTATGGATAGCATGGTCTAGAGTGTGGCTTGGGTAGGATGCTTCAGCAGATGTTAGCATGACCTCGACATTATGGATGGGGCCAGTGCATGCTAGCACACATGTATCATGAGATGCATGAGATCGCCTATCGAGAGGCAAAGAGTATGGTAGCTGGAGTTTTTGTACTATAGGTATGGGCCTAGGAGAATCTTCCCATGATGAGGTTGATATGCGAGGACATGAGGCATCCTCTAGAGCCTTACATTTGCAGATACAGGGGCATGATTACCCAGCCAGCACTGGGTAAGGTAGATCAGTGGTGAGCCTAGCTCGACGACCTAGCTGCAGTAGTTTGGAGGCCATGGATACTCATAGAGGCCTAGGATGATGCTATAGAGTAGCTCAGTCACATGTTTTGTTCACGTGCGATGATAGGTCGCACTATCATAGTTATTGAGAGATTCCTGCAGAAGCGGGTATGGCAGCAATTCAGTCGTCCATAGGACATATCACAGGAGTACATAGCATATGTGAGATTCACAGATGAGATCCAAAGGGGTTGGCTGATGAAGCTAGACCAGAGCTACACCATGATTGACATTCGAGCCTTGGCCCCAGTGCAGTGGGATTATCTACGAGACATAGCAGATGGCGGTGTGACTTCCGAGTACAGAGAGCATTTTGTGACCCATCCATTCCCTAGGTTTACGAATCTAGTTGGGATGGCAAGCTGAGGGCACATGGTACAGCCATAGGTGATAAAGTCATAGGTGGTATAGCTACAGATGTAGATGCCCCCACCACAGCGGAGCACACAGCCAAGGGTACAGCAGGGTCCCTGACCCTGGACAGTATAGGTAGACATCCCCACCCGACATATGGGGATGGACATTGGGGCCAGTGGCAGTGGTAGCACGAGACAGTCCCGATGACGGACTGTTGAGCTGATAGCTGAGGAGAAATAGGTACCATTATAGGAGGAGGTACAACAAGAGGATCCCATGCAAGAGGATTAGCCTACGTAGGATCTAGCATAGGATCCACAATGGCGGTCTCGGGAGAGAGTTTGACAGCTCTTGAGACAGGTTGGATACTTGACGATACAGGTGGCCATGCGAGACACATGACTATTAGAAAAATATTGGGAGATACATGATCTCTGGGAGCAGCTCTAGGAAGCACAGGAGGAGGTACATCACCAGACTGCTTGAGTGGCGTATTACTATGCATCGTATATAAGGGTGGTGCCTGATGAGGCATCCCAGGTGGCCAAATTCTTGACTTATGCCAGAGGGTCAGAGGGT
>MU225014.1:981659-1001591 GCA_018584345.1 Thuja plicata | reverse complement strand
ATATATATATATATATATATATATATGAGCTCATCTTTTGGTATCATCGCATGTGTCATATTATCTTTTATGAGATGTTTCCTATATGCTTAGATGGTTAGATGATTTAGAATGTATGCAAATGTATGAACATGTGTGGAATATATGTAGATGTATGAAATGTACATGTATGATTTAGATGCAAAGATGTATGTATGTAGATGATTCATGTAAATGCAATGTGTAAATGAAAATGCAAATGTAATGTATGTATGACAATGAGTTATGAAAATGCAATGTGCAAATGAAAATGAAAATGTAATGTATGGATGATAATGAGTTATGAAAATGCAATGTGTATGGTACTAACATCTCATGCAGGATGACGAATGCTAACCAAAAGAATATGTGAAGAATCGAGAGCGAGGACCGAACACTTGTGCAGTCATGATGAAACCAAGACAGTGAAGAAGAACTCCCCAATGTATGAACCTAGAAGAATGCAATGAAGAGAACATTGAATCATTGCCACAACGCAAGTCTAGAATGAGAATGAAATCCTATGGTAGATGCAATATGAAAGTGCAATTCTAGGACATGGTTGTGAGACCCATCATAAAATCATCATCATTGAGCATTTTTTTGGAACATCAAAGTCGATACAACCCTTACTGGCACCACAATGCAACCATAAGGATATGAATATGACTCTTCATCAGATAAAATGTAGGAAATGAATGTAAGCACCAGGGCACAAAAGCCAAGATGACCTGAACATTGTTTCTAGTTAATGTTGCAACAGTACACCAATATCAAGGTATTCAAATCCAAGATAACCATGAGTGTGATCATGCGTAAACAAATAGATCAATAACAAACAAAGCAATAACAAATAGAGCAATAACAAACAAGGAGATAGTACTGACCTCACCATGGTGTACAAATAAATAAGATCGAGGGATGTGAGGCTGTTACACCTTAGTGCGGGAGCTCTTATCACATACACCTTGTTTATTTGACATTTCTGGATCATTGGGACTACACAAACAAGCAGTAGACAAAGAGAATATCAATGAAATTCATAAGAACGGACAGCATACAAAGAAAGATTCAAGCATAGCTCAGCCAATTTCAAAGTTTGTGAATGTATATGTATGAGGTGTTGAAAAACACCGTTGTGCTTGTGAGTGCATTGTGTTTGATTGTTATCGATAGATGTTTACGTTTGAGATATCTGATATGTGTTGAAAAACACAGATGTGTCCAAAGATAGTGTTAAAAAACATTGTTTATGGTGGTGTTGAGAAACACCAGTTTTTGTCAGTAGCGAGTTGTCCTTGAGAAGTGACAAGATTACTGACTCAGATGTAAACCAAAGATGTGATCAAATGGGGGCCCATGCCCCCAATTAACGATGAGTGACTTGATGAATGTTGCAAGGACAAACTAGATGTGGTTTCCCCCAAGCGTATGGCACTGAATCAATGTCAAGTCAGGAGGGTTCGCAAAGGAACCAGAGTGTCACAAAAGTGACCAAAATCTATGTACAAGCTAAAGAAAAGAATCGTCAAGACTGAGTATCGATAGATAGAGCATTGAGTATAACTCCAACTGCAATGGATCTGAGCAATCTCAATAGTATGGTGATAGTATATAGACACAATGAGAACCACTGGTAACTAACACAAGAGAGATGCTCAAGTGAAGAGATCATAGGACTAGCTAGACATCAGTAGGCAGACGCAGTGAGAACCACTAGTGACTAATGTAAGGGAGATTCTCAAGGAAAGAGAACTCAATATAAGCTAAGCGACCATAGGCAGACGCAGTGAGAACCACTGGTGACTATCACAAAGTAGATCTAAAAAGTAATAAGACAATGCCCCCAAGACCAGGAGGGTTGCCCCGAGAGTATGACCAGTTTTAATCCATGTGAGTTGGTGTCTTGACGGGAACTAAAAGCAAATGTAAGCAGGAAAGTAGGAAAGCAAATGCATAAATCCAAGTGGTGTTGCAATAGCTATAGCATTGTGGAACAAGAGGCACCTGTTTACTAGGTTTTCACCTTCTTGGAAGAAATTCTTCTTTTGCTACCATGATGCCTGTTTGCCAGGTTTTCATCAATGGCACTTTTTCTCTTTTTCTCTTTTTTTTTGTATTTTTCAATTTTTAATTTTTTTTGTATTTTTGGAATATATGATTTTTTTGGAGATACATTAGATGGGGAGGTAGAGTTCCATTCTAAAAGCTTAGGATGGCAAAGTGAAAGAGAAGTGATGGGTTCAAGTACATTCACGGTATAATCATCAAAGACATGGACAAGCAAGTCGAGACCTAAATCGATCTCATCCAGAGGTATAGTCAAATTCCTTTGATTCCTAGCGACCATAGTAGATGACATGTTAACATCTAGGGATTCAGACTCATGTGACCCTACACTAGACCATTCACCTACTTCAAGAAGGTTTTCATATGTGTTAGCTATATCTGTATCTCTGTCAAAAGTGGCATATGACAAGCTGTCAAACTCATATTCATGGGAGTCTGTTTCATCATTCGGTGTCATGTCAAGAACATGAGTGAAATTAACCCTTTGTCCCTAGTTGGGATAAGTTCTACCTAGAACCTCTGTTATGGTTAGGTGAGCACCTTTTGACCTAGGTACCTCATTAGTTTTTATAGCATCAATTGCCTCTTGTGTAATGAGAAGTGACTAGAATTCCTGGTCAAACTATTCTTGAAAGTGTGGTGGTATGTATAAATCACCCCGGTGACCTGGATTTAGAGTATATATTTTTTTCCACTCCTCATAAGTTAATGCAGCAAGTGAAGTGGTAGTATCAGAATCACTGTCAATGTCTACTATACTGACACGCGGTATAAATTTATCTAGCTTAGAAAAGAATGCTACCAGGTCTGGAGGAATAGGGCAATGAAAACTATCCTCATCAATGTTGTCTTCAAATTCTACAATTTTAGATGTTTCTTTAGGTTTTGGTTGTTTATCTTCTCGAGGTACAAACTTATTTATCCCCAATTGAAATGTGAGTTTTTGGAAACCTATACCTATAGAGTCATGTGTTCGGTGACCAATAGCTTCAAGTGGTGCAATCAATCCCTTATGATTCGCACCTAATGGACCATTTCCTTTATAGCCAAAACGTTGCATAATAGATAGACCTCTGCCATATTGCTTAGGTTTTATGTCATAAGGAGTAATATTTTGTTCAGAATTGTCATCTCCTTTATAGATCCAAGCTTTGATAGCTTTGTTTTTAGCTTCTTCTTCTAATGGTACTATGGCTTGTATAAAGGTGCCACCATACTTTGTTGGAGGAGGAACTGTAGAAGGTTTAGTTTTCTCAGAAGGTCTCCCAAAAGAATGTGGAGACAAAGGCAAAGATGTAATAGATAGCATAAGTTCAATCTGAAATCCTCCCATATTAGTTTCTTTGAGTGTCAAACTCTTTTCCATTTCTTTTAATTTATTTTCAAGGAATTCAATAGGTTCTTTGTTGGTAGGCACAAAGATGTCAGCAGATTTTGTGAGGGCATTACAATCATAGCGTGTATTAGCGGGTATAGTCACTTCAAATCCTTGGAATGGGAACTTAATGCACTGATGGTATGTGGAAGGGACAACCTGCATTTCATGGATCCATGTCCATCCTAATAGAATATTGTATGCCAAAAGAATGTCAAGCACTTAATAGATAACATCTCGTTCAACAGGACCAACTCTGATTGGCAACACAACTAGCCCCTTGGATTTACGTTCTTCCTCATCATAGAATTTAATAGTAATCTTTTTGCGAGCATCAATTGAATCTTTTCCATAGCCTAATTCAATAAGGAAACTAGCAAAGCAAATATTGAGGCCAGCGTCGTTATCTATGAGAACACGGCGAACACGCTTTAGACCAATCATGACTTCAATGTGCAGAGGGTTATTATGTGGTTGACTCAAAGAATGGTCATCTTCCTCAAAGAAAGACAAGTAATGTGAGGAGGTCAAGTGACCTACCATGGATTGAAACCAGTCAAGATCAAGATCTTTTGGGACATTTGCCTTGGTGAGGGCTTTGTCCAGGATTTCCCTATGAGCAGGGGAAATTTTGAGGAGCTCAAAATAGTTATCTGAGCATTAGTACGTTGCAATTGATCGAGAATGTTGTAATTGGCAGCATTAGATGAAGAACCCACTTTTGGATTCTTATTGGCAGAGTCAACCTTAGCTTTGTCTGAAGGTTGAGTTGATGTAGACAGAGAAGGCTTAGGGCCTTTAATGATGATCTTAGCATGAGATCGAGTAACAATGTTAGCACTAACTTGAGACTACTCTTGTTTAGAATATGGAGGTGTAGACCCTCACAAAATGAAAGGTGTTTTGGACTTGGAAGTATCTTCCCTTCCCTTGATAATGATGACATTACAATATTCAGCATCAACAGGTTCAACCATATTAATGACATTGTCATTATTGGTGTATGTATAGTTGACCTTAGCATCATTATTTTTGCCTTTAGATGATTCACCTTTTCCATGAGGAGGAAATGGGTCTTTGAAAGCTTGGTGATCAGAATTTTTGTTGTGACCTCCCACAGCAATAACCTCACTATCAATGAGATCCTGGATTTTATGCCACAATTTAAGACAAGTAGATGTTTTATGACCTTTGTTTTGGTGAAAATTACAATAAGCAAATTCATTCCACCAAGAGGGTCTTGGTTGTGGATCATAAGGTCATGAATTATCCAGTGGAGTGAGTAAATGGTTGTCCACAAGAGTCTTGTAAACCACCTCAAGAGGTTCTCCTAAAGGAGTTAACTCACACTTGGGCCTAGGAGCCCAAGGTTTAGGTCCAAAAAATCTTGAAGTACTCAGTTTGGAATCTATCACATCCTGTTCAGTGGCTTTGGCCACTTGCATGATGGAAGTGAGATTAAAGGAAGCCTTGGAAGGCTTAGGAGTCACATTGACTACAACTCCATCATTCACAACATTTTGGTTCTTGTTGGAAAATTTGGGTTTATCTTTGCTTGAGGAGGAAGACCCTTATTTATTTTCCTTGTGTAAGGTTAATTCTCCTTTCTTGATCATAAATGTCTCGATTCTTATAGCTTGTTTAATCATGTCATCAAAGGTTAGAGGACCTTGTAGCTGTAATTGATACCCAAAGTTGGGGAGAAGATTATCGAGAAAGATGTCCAACTTTTCAGTTTCAGGTATCTTGCAAGAATATCATGTATAAATTTGTCTCCATCTTTGGAGAAATGCCAAGAAGGATTCCCCATTATTTTGTTTTAAATTGCAAAGATCATGAATATGAACCGGATGTTGGATGTTGTGAGAATAGTGTTGTAGAAATAAATTGGCAATTTCATCAAAAAAATTTATGCCAGTTGGTAGTCTAGAGAACCATTCCACAGCTGACCCTCCCAAACTACGTGGGAAAAGATGCATGAGATAGGTTGTGTCATGTATGAATTCCATGGAGAGAGCACCAAATTCTCTCAAATGGTCTTGAGGGTCATATGTACCCAATTATTTATCATATTTAGGAAGCTCAACTCCTTTGGGAAAAGGAGGCATGTAAAGATCTTTGTCAAATGGGAAAGGATAGATGCTTTCCAGTGTGAATTGTGTAACAGGTTTGTCTTTCTCTTTCAAGAGTTGAGAGAGTTTCTCTTGCATATTTTGCATTTCTTTTCGCAAGCGGGAATTTTTAGTTTCTTCCTCTTTTTCAACAAGTGTTTCTACATCATAATTGGAAGGTAACTTAGCCCCTTGATTGGCTAGTTCAAGAATGTATTTCTCTTTCTCCTCAGCTAGGAGAACTTCCATCATCCTACAAAAATCTTTGTTAGCACGAGCTTGTGCAATCTCTTCTTGAGTTATTTCTACTTCTACATCGATAGGGGGGTCTTGAGAATAGGACTTACCCCAAGTTTTAAAGAGGTCAGTTCTGCTAACCTCACCACCTGATTGGTTATGATCTACCATCTTGCCAAAATGCAAGGATTCAAGGTGTAAAGACTCGGTATGAAAAGATTGAGTGTTCTCTGAATTTGGGTCTTCTCAGAACAAAGGATTTTGACCCTGACTAAAATCCACTAGAAATGACCGTTTGATGAAAGGTCGATGTACCGAGGAAGGAGATCAAGATGATTCCTCACTAGATGTAGCTGGTAATGGTGTGGAAAGGACAGATTTGTCTTGATTGATTAAAGGAAATGTTTTTCCACTTCGAGTTGTGACAGTCATAGACAAAGTTTGAACAAGGGATGTGAACTAGGACCAAACTTGAAACTGTCTCAAAGTAATTGAACAGAACATGCCAAAAGGTGAAGTATCCTTGGTGCAAATCATTGGAGATGAGGCTAGAATATCCAAGATATGATTATTGTGACACAAGGCATGACAACACAGATGAAAGAGACCAAAAAGACATGAGACAAGACCAGTTTAAGCAAGAATCATGTAATTCTCAACCCAAGAAACCAAGTTTCAGACTGTGTGAAGATGGATGGCAGAAAAATAGACCAATATATGAGACCACACTTGACAGAAGTACACCTGATTAGCACAAATTAGCTTTCTATTTTGGACAAAAGATTCTAGATTCATGCGAAGAAATGCTCTTTAGCGTGAAGATTCTCACCGATGCACGCAAAACTTTGCAGTATCACGCGAAGAATGACACCAGAATAGCAGAAAATAAAGTGGCAGAATAACAGTATGATTGTCAAATGTCATGTGATAGTTTACTGTGTATCACGTGAAGATTCTCAGTAAATGATGCAAAGATTGGGAAATGTCACGCGAAACTATGCAAATTTTGACAAATGAACATTTACAGAATCAGACTGTTGAGACCAGTTTGCGTTTCCCAAGATAAAATCATGCTATTTTCTGACAGATAGTTTGAGTTACAGATTGTTTTGGACATGTTCAATATTGACAGTTTATGTGTTTTGATGATAGTTTCGATTGTTCAAATGATACACCCACACAAAATACAGTAAACAGAATGTTTGCAGTACCAGAACAAGAACATCACAATCCTAGGATAGTCAGGATTGTATCTGTTGAATCCCCACTTGAACTAAAGTTCAGCTATGCCTACTCTTAGCGGACAACTTAGAAGCTTGGAGGCACGGGCTCCTCCTTACATGTGCACTCACTTCTCAGGCACACCAATCTTCGAACCCCAAAGGAATTTCTTCCCAAAGGGTTGTTGTCTCTACTAAGAGCCGTAAGAGTGTGGGGCATCTTAGTTGGTCTCTGACCTTCTGCGCCAACAAATAGAGGGTTTTTGGAAACTAGAACAACATTTTGTAGTAAGGACATTTGTTCAGGTGGTTGTGATCAAGTCATTTTCCCAATTAAGGGGGCTCTCCCAATCCTTTCAAAGCAAGGCTTTCACCTTAACAATGTAGGGACTTTAATGCACCACTAGGGTACTGGAGGAGATTTTGGTTGCCACAATGAATTCACACCTATCTATTGTGACATTAATCACAATAGCATTTTTTGTATACCAGTTTGGAAGGGCTTGGCTTTAGCCTATTACCGGTTGGGCATCCACTCTCACCGGCTCTGCTAAAGCTCTTAGGAGGTAGCCACTCTAGAAGAATCACATGAATTTCTCTTACACCCAAGATCCATAAAGGCAAGAGGAGAGGATACGTTCATGTAGTTCTTAGGATTACAATCTAAAAAACACTTCAATCACACAAGACAATGATTCATTTTAAGCACCAACCGAAGTGTGTTTTAACTACTAAAAATAGACATAATAATTTTTTAAAACACGCGAGGTCTTCGAAAAACGTCCTGCAATAAACCCATTAGTAGTTTGTAATGCCTTTCTTCATATCAACGTCCTGCAATAAATGCGTTAGAAGTTCATAATGGCTTTTCTTTATCTCAACATCTTGCAAACCACTGTTAAGTTGTTTCAAAAGATAAAATCAGAGAAACATAGATGTCAGAAAATAGAAAATGGTTAGAAAACCGAGACAAGAAAATATGAAATGAAAGCTCTGGTGTGTAATTTTGTGTGATAATGTATACTAGATCACGTGAAGAAGTGCAGAGAGCCACGTGAAGAACTAGAAATTTTGTGTGAGACGCTCAGAAAGTTTGCACGAAATTAGAACAGAGCAGTATGGAAGTACGGATAGAATGCAAAATTATGAAAAAAAGTGAAATGAAATGAGGCCAAAATAGAATGTACCTACCCCACGGTGGGTGCTAGAAATGTATGTGGTAAATTTGGCCTTGTTAACTCACCGTACACTTCAACATAGTCCTTCTGCATCAGATACACACAAGACTAAATATGAGATTATTCATCCTATCTGCCTGCATGATTCAACCTGTTGCCTTCTATCCAGACGAGGTTTTCAAAATAGCTCTCAGAATGAGAGTCTCACAACCATAGACCAATCTAGGAACGAAGGATTTTTCTCCATGAATGCAATGCAATGAAAGATTATTCTAAGAATTGAAAGATGTAAGATTAATCTAAGACATGATTTTCAATGCAATTATTCTAGAAATTGAAACTATTCTATTGCAAAATGAAATTATTCTATATGAGATTATCAAGAAATGTGGCAATAATTCAATATTCTAACAATGCATGAAAAATGAGTGGGGGTTTGAATGAGAAAATGGGAGTTCTTTTATAGACTCAGAGATTGTTCAGAATGGAAAGTTTCCTCTTTTGAAATAAAATAGATAGAAAACCCAGTTTAGAATAGAAATCTTTATTTAAAAGAATACAATAAATTATTTTCTCTTTGCTTTAACTGTTTTCTTTCTTTGATTTAATTTTGTTTTATTTGATTTATCTGTTTTCTCTCTTTAAAGCATAATTGAAGAGAAGTTTGCAATTTTGAATGGAAGAAAGATTTTTGAGAGATTATCCAATTAATTAAATAAATATGACCTCATAATTGTTTTTTCTCAATTATCTGAATAATTAAATTCAATTATTGAAATGAGGATATTTATTTAATAATTAAATATTATTTAATTCATTCTTCATGTGTCTTAGCTAAAGAGGGTGAATTTAATTTAATTAAAGTGCTAGGACTTTATAATTAAATTAATTCAATTATAAGGTTTGTTTAGCCAAATGGATGCTTAGGAATTAAATATGATGTATGATTAATGCAGATTTAGGATTTTCTACATTTGACACTTAGGTCGAGTAGAGTCAATTAAAACTCAGAATTGCCTAGTACAATAGGACTTTGATGATTAAGAAGAATGACAAATGCAACAAAATTGGTTAAGGTTGCAAGATGCCAATTTTGGGGTGTTACAATACCTATATCTGCACCTGACTCATATCAAATGATCCTATCTATAAGAATACCACCATTAGTGATCCAATCAAATCCAATCCAATCAAATATCAATCAGTTGAATCATCCAATTGATCATTTCAAGTCAATCATTTATCCTATCATCCATTTGCTCATCTTAAGCGCATCAAATTTCCTAACTCTAGATCTTGAGGAAGGAAAATCAATCCATTTGTTCATCTCTCTAGATCTTGAGAGCGAATTATCATTTTATCCAATCAATCCATCAACCTACCTATCATATCCGATTCACATCAATACAACATCAACCAAGTGATTCTGATTGACATCAAGTGATATTTGAACATCATCAACTTATCTCAACCATCAATAACATTTTCTCAATCATAGTTGTTACCATCAAATTCTCTCATAACCGGGCCATTTTCAAATTGATTTTATTGGGAAATGAATCTTAATTTCCCAAACTCAACCAAATCATCCAAATATCATCTCGATTCATTTCCCGAGGGGGCATCGTCATATCATCAAATCAAGATTTTGCATCATATCTTCTATCAATTCTGGGGCATTAAAAATTCAAACTTTCATCACTGGGACATTTTGCATCTTATCAAAATTAAGTTTCGCATCAAGTTTTGCATCAAAGTTTCACATCAGGGTTTTGCATCAAGTTCTCCATCAGGTTTCGCATCAATTAATCTTATCCGGGTTTGCATCGAGTTTCACATCAAGTTTTGCATCAATCAATCAATCAATATCAATGATCAGGACATCAATTTTTCTTTGAATCAATGTGCCTCACACATCAATTCAAAGAGGGGCATTTGTAGACACCTAAAATTGACCAGGTGTTTTTTAATGTCAAAATCTACAAATCTCAGCCAATTACCCTAAGTCTCATCAAAATGGATCAAAATCAATCAAATGGACATTTATCAATAAAATTGGGATTAAATCAAATAAAATCAAGGGATTAATTAATAATGACATCAAATAATCAAAAATTAGCCTAAAAGGGATCAATCAAATTATATAATTGATTTTAATCAATTAATTGTATAGTTTTAAATCAAAAAAATCAAATTGAACCTATTCCCTTACATGGCTAATTTAATTAATTGATTGAATTAATAAATCCTAAATATATTTCAACATAATTTGAGCAACCAATAGTAATTGAGAACACAAAGCACATGGATAACCCATAACTTTGAATCTCAATCACTCATTTTCGAAATTGAATCTCCATCACTCAAATTTGTCCCTTTGTCCCAACCTTTGAGACAAACATTTAAATTGTCTCCCCATTTGAAACCATCTCAAATCCTTTCACCTAACCAAGGCTTAATCATGATCAATTCACTCTACCCCCTACCCTTGGGAATTTTCTATAAATACAAGCCATTTTAAGAGCATTTCATATCCTAGAAAATTTGAATGCACAGCATCATTACTATAGGAAATTTGTGAGACATTAAGAGCATTTTGATCATTTTGAGAAGCAAATTGTTGATTTGAGAGTATAATCATGAGCATTTGAGTTAGAATTTCACATCATTTGAGAGAATTGAGCTAGATTTAGGCATTTTGTTATCAATTTCTCATTCTAGGATTGTCATTGAGAGAGATTAAGGCTGAGAGCTCTTTCAACAAAGCTTTGTTAGAGAACCATGAGATGTTATGGATTTTAAATACAATTCTTTAGATTAATTTTCTTATTTCTTTCCATAGAATTGTAGTTAATTGTCCTAATTTCATGAAGGTGTAATTTCTCACACACAAGAGGATAACACTAATAAGGGAAAAAAACTGAGACTCATAAAAATGGTGAGGCCACATCTCTGAAGGAATAGGATTTCAACACAAGAAGAGTCACCAATATGAGCATATTGAATGCCGCTAGAAGCAGAGCTATCCTGGCCTTCAACCTGGACAAATGGGCATTTCATGATATCCAAGATTTGAACATTAAGTACAAAGCTCTGGATGCGAGGAATGAGGTGCTCAAAGAGACGGTGGGCAAAATGAGGAATGATGTTGCTATGTATAGTGGCAAAGATAATAATGTTTTTATTGAGAATTTTGGGATTTCTAGCTCACTTAATGAGAAAATTACTAGAATCATAGATGATAAGCTTACCTTCATCCTCAACAGTGCTATTAGTAGTGAGCAACTACTCAAGAAGCTCTTGACCCTTAGTAAAGAGGGTATTAAAGCTAGTGTTACTAACCTTAATGTGCTATATGCTCTGTTGGAAGGAAGTCATACAGATAAAAATTTTCTTACCATTGATGATGATGTAGTGAAGTAGGATGAGTAGACTTCTAGCCCCAGGTCCAGAACCAAAGTAATCACAAAGAATAAAATGGGAGCTCAACCTAAAAATATGATGAGCCTAAAGGACTCTATCAAGAAGATTCAGGCCCTGCTGATGGATTCTGAGGATTTCCTCAAAATGCTAGACTGATTTGTTTTTTTGGGAGCTTTTTTGTGTCTGTTTGTTGGATTGTGTGCTGGACACTTTCTACTCTTTTTTGAGGATGTTTCTCTAATTTTTTAATCTTGGGGCTAGCCTTCTTTTAGTTCTACCATTTCCTTAAGGAATTAATTTCTTCTTAGTGCTTTTAATGTTCTTTGTTTCTCCTAGTTTCTAAAGGGTTTCGGGGTCCCCTTCAAAACCTGTTGTTACCTCAATCAAGAACAATCACTAATAAATTTGGGCCTATTTTTTTATGGTAATTTCTGACAGAGGGGCAAATTTTATTAAATTGGTGGTTTTTTTTAATTTTTTCCTGATATTGTCGCAATTCCAATGGTTTTGGGAACACGTTTTAAAAAAGAAATGATCAAATTCATTTTTATTTTATTGTGCAAAAGTAGTGCACCAAATGATGTAGCTCTGTGCACGGAGCCACCCCCATTCCTTGGAAGCCGAATGTTGTGAAGCCTTGAATATTGGTACATACAGCAAATACCAAGAATTCATAGGTACGTTCTTTTATATGCAGAAAACATCTTCTTTTTGTCATGAAATGAAATCTTTGCATAGTTTCTGGTTGATTGTGATTTCACCATGACCTTAATGTTCGAACCCACATATGTTTTTTTACAAATTTGTTCTTTTTTACAATGTGCATCGTCATACAGAAAGAAAAAGGGTTTCTTCTATGCATATTTTATCTCTATCCGCGAACCATAGCCTTTGTATTTTGAAATATATGTCTCATTTTTTAGCTTCAAGGCTATGGTTTGGTATAATAAACCCTTAGTGAATTTGTTTGGAATTGTCACATGTCGTGACTTGTGCGTGGATTGGTAAAAACTTCAACTTGTTTTTTATTAGAGATATTATGTATAATTTGACATGAGTCGTGGTTTTTCTTTCATTATCTTGGCATACTTGGGGTTTTAATGTTTCAAAAATTACCATGGTTATCATGCTTCCAAACTTAGCGTGATTATGTTCAATGATATTATTTTTGGTTACTGATCATGCTGTTGATATTCATGTTTTGTCACTGATGTCAACATATATTTCTATGGAGAAGACGGGCTGACTACTTAACTGGAACAAGTGTACAGACATTGTATGGATGATTTAGAAGGATCAAAGTTGGATTTATTTAGAAGGATGCGTCTTGAAATTACTCCTAAGGTCTCTTGACTTCATGTTACATTATGTGGATGTTACAGTTCATTTGGTGAAGACTGGTTCTCTAGACTGTAATTGTGATTCTAGACAGAGCAGGTCTCTATGATTCAGGTATATCTTTCTGATGGAGATATTTCAGAACTTGCGAGCTTACTAATGGACAGTTGACATATATTAGAATAATGGGTTGTGTTCGATTGTTGATTGAATACTGATGACATCAGTTGTGGCGTCTACTCTGGAGAAGATCTATTTCCTAGCTAACTTCAGGCATGTAGCGTGTGGAATTAATTGTGAGCATGAATTGTGGATTTGGAAGTATATGTAATGAATTTTAAATGTTGTGTACTTGTCTTAGATATTGTGTGTATCTTAGCAAGGGGCTATGTATTTATTTGTATGATGGAAAGCCTTAATTGGCCAACCTAATTAATTATGTATTAGGAAAGCTTAAATTGGCTGACCTAATAAGCTATTGTGCAAGGGTATATATGGAAGATATATTCTTGTGGAGAAGTGTGATAGAGAAAAGAAGAGAAGGAATGTGTGAAAGCTATGAAGCTTTTTGACTGCTAGATGCAAACAGAGTTGATACTTCATTGGAACTAATCAAGAAAAGACAGTTGATGGCAGACAGTTCTCTGATTGTGTATTTTCTTTTTACACTTGTGCAGATTGTAAATCTTTGAGGGTGGCTTTAACCTTCTTTGAGCAGTGTGCCTTGGCAGTGAGCCTACTATTTACTTTGACTCCTAACAGGGTTTGTCTCCTAATAGGGACTGTGTACTGTAATTTTGTAACAAGCTCCTAATAAGACTAATAGCTTTTAACAGGGATACTATACTCTCAGTACAAAAAAATGGCATTAGGAACTCTAGAGGAACTTACAGTGAAGAAGAAGTAATTGCAAAGATACTGAGATCTTTGACATCTGCATACAGAGCCAAGGTTCAAGATATAGAGGAGATCATACCTTTGACACTTAACTTCACCAGAGAGATGTTGATTGGAAAACTAACTACATTTGAGGCCACAGAATTGGGAGACACTTTACCTAAATTAGAGTCAGCATTCAAGGCAACCGTGCACAGGAACAAGAAGACCTTATCTAGAAATGAAAGAACAAGCAGTAATGATCTTAAAGAAGAACTTGGAGCCTATGCTGATGAATGGGAACAGATACAGTAAGAAGAAAGAAAGCTAGATGAAATTGTTGCACTGATTGCCAAAAGAGAAAAGAGAGGTAAGGGTAAGTTTGAGGGAAAATTACCTTTGAAATGTTTTTCATGTAACAAAATCGGTCATTTTGCATCTAGATTTCCTACAAGAATTCCAAAGCACAAACCTAAGTTTTTCAAGTCTAAGTTCTCAAAGGATAAGGAATATTATTATGCTAGTGAAGGGATATTTGATGATGAGGAGGATAACTTTGATGAAATTGGATTCATTGAGATTAAGGATGATGAACCTATGCATGAAGAAAAGGCATTAGTATCTCGAGTTGAAAGAAATCTAAATGGGTTATAGATAGTGGTTGTTCACATCATATGACTGGAGATAAAAATAATTTTGTGAGTTTGAAGAAACATGATGGTGGTGTTGTCAGATTTGGGGACAATACTCCTAAACTTATTATTGGAGTTGGATTTATTTTGGATGGAAAGACTAACACTAACAATGTATTACTTGTTGATGGATTTAAGCACAATTTTTTGAGTGTTGGATAGTTAGTGGACAAGGGTTATCAACTAAACTTCATAAACAGAAAGTGTACTATCAAGAGAAAAATAGGAGACTTGATAGTATATGGTACTATATCTAGAGGTAATTTATTTGAATTAAACACATCTGAAGCTTCTTGTTTTATTGAAAATCCATGATGACTAGATCTAAAGTTAGAGATGAGATATGTTTGATTTCTCAAGCTGAACCCAAGACTACTGATGAAGCATGTAAAGATGAATCTTGCACTAAAGCCATGGAAGAAGAACTAGAACATATAAAGAAGATATTTACTTGGGAGTTGCTTCCAAGACCTAAGAACAATAATGTGATTGGCACTAAGTGCATTTTTAGAAACAAGATGGATGAGGAAGGCATAGTGGTAAGAAACAAGGCTAGACTGGTATGTAAAGACTACTCACAATAAGAAGGCATAGACTACGAAGAAACATTTTCACCTGTTGCTAGACTGGAAGCTGTGAGACTATTCCTTGCTTATGCTGCACATAAAGACTTCAAAGTGTATCAGATGGATGTGAAATCAGCATTCTTGAATGGTGATCTAGAAGAAGTGTACATTGAGCAACCTGATGGTTTTCCTTTGACAAATGATGAAAACATGGTTTGCAGACTGAAAAAGGCACTGTATGGATTGAAACAAGCACCGAGGGCATGGTATGAAAGACTAGATAAACATCTACTTCATCTTGGTTTCAAAAAAGGTAATGCAGACATTAATTTGAATTTAAGAACTGATGAAGATGGAATCTTAATTTTAGAAGTTTTTGTTGATGATATCATTTTTGGAGGCAATGATAAAATGAGTAATAATTTTGCTAAAGAAATGGAGAATGAGTTTGAGATGTCAATGATTGGTGAGATGAAATTTTTTCTTGGTTTGCAAATTAATCAGAGTAAAATGGCATATTTATATCTTAGACCAAGTACCTTAAGGAAATGTTGAAGAAATTTGGAATGGAAGATTGTAAACCTGTTGGTACACCCATGGTAATAGGGAAAAAAATAACTAAAAGTGATGAGACTCAAAGTGTTGGGAAGACTAAGTACAGGTTAATGATTGGAGGTCTATAATACTTGACACACACTAGACCAGTTATTACCAATGCAGTTGGAATTGTGGCTAGATATCAGGCAGATCCTAAAGAGACACACTTTTCTGCTGTGAAAAGAATTTTCAGATATCTGAAAGGAATAGTAGAGTATGGATTATGGTATGAAAAATATGATGATTTTACATTGCAAGATTTTACTGATGCTGATTGGGAAGGTAATGTAGATGACAGGAAGAGCACAAGTGGCGGAACATTTTTCCTTAGAAAAAGGCTAGTTTGTTGGTTAAGCAAGAAGCAGAATTGTATTGCTCAATCTATTGTTGAGTCAGAGTATGTTGTTGCTGCAATAAATTGTACACAAGTTGTTTGGATGATACAAATGTTGAAGGACATCGGAATAATTTTCAAAGAACTAGTGGTTATCCATTGTGATAACACTAGCACAATGAATATGTCAAATAATCATGTAATGCATTCAAAGACTAAACACATTTCCATCAAGTATCATTTCTTAAGGGAGAAGGTAGAAAATAGATAGATCAAACTGGAGTATATTAGCACAAAGGAATAGATAGTAGATATATTTACCAAACCTTTGCCAAAAGATGATTTTGAATATCTTAGAGGCATGCTTGGGGTGATGGCCCCTCCTAATGAAAAATAAATGATGCAGATGTGCATTAGTCCAGTGGATCTCAGAGCCATATCTTTCTCTGGACTTGATGTATGGATCTACTCCTTAGGGGGAGTGATCACGAAAAATACTGGAGTACATTTAGGTGATCTTGCACCTAGCTAATTAGACATGAAGATTTTAGAAAGCTACGTCTTACAGGAGACTACAGATGAACTATGGCACCCTTTTCCATTTTTCCAAAGGGGGAAGGAATCTATGAGAAAATCCCTACTATTTTAGGAAATTTATGTTGAGGATATTGAGAAGATTGTATTGAGAGAGAGTACTTTTGGGTTGATGCATATGGATTTTCCCATATGTTTACATCAATGCCAAAGGGGAAGATTACTGGATGATATCAGTTTTGGTTACTGATCATGTTGTTGATATTCATGTTTTGTCATTGATGTCAACATATATTTCTATGAAGAAGACAGACTAACTACTTAACTGGAACAAGTGTACGGACACTGTACGGATGATTCAAAAGGATCACAGTTGGATTTATGTAGAAGGATGTGTCCTGACCTTACTCCTAAGTTCACTTGACTTTATGTTACATTATGTGGATGTTACAGTTCATTTGGTGAAGACTGGTTCTCTGGACTGCAAATGTGATTCTAGACAGAGCAGGTCTCTGTGTTTCGGGTATATCTTTCTGATGGAGATATTTTAGAACTTGTGAGCTTACTGATGGATAGCCAACATATGTTAGAATAATGGGTTGTGTTCAATTTTTGATTGAAGACTAATGACATCATCTATGGTGTGTACTCTAGAGAAGACCTATTTCCTGGCTGACTTCAGACATGTAGCGTGTGGAATTAATTGTGAGCATGAATTGTGGATCTGGAATTATATGTAATGAATTTTAAATGTTGTATACTTGTCTTAGATAGCATGTGTATCTTAGCAAGGGGCTATGTATTTATTTGTATGATGGAAATCCTTAATTGGCCGACCTAATTAATTATCTATTAGGAAAGCTTAAATTGGCCGACCTAATAAGCTATTGTGCAAGGGTATATATGGAAGATATATTCTTGTGGAGAAGTGTGATAGAGAAAAGAAGAGAAGGAATGTGTGGAAGTTGCGAATCTTGTTGAATTCTAGATGCAAGAAAAGTTGATACTTCATTGGAACTAATCAATCAAAGACAGTTGTTGGCAGACAGTTCTCTGATTGTGTATTTTCTTTATATAGTTGTGCGGATTGTAAATCCTTGAGGGTGGCTTTAACCTTCTTTGGGAAATGTGCCTTGGTAGTGAGCCTACTATTTCCTTTGAATCCTAATAGGGTTTGTCTCCTAACAAGGATTGTGTACTGTAATGTTGTAACAAGCTCCTAACAGGGCTAATATCTTTTAAAAGGGATACTATACTCTCAGTACATTATTTGTGGGTGTTTATTCCCACCAGGGTTTTACCTTTAACAGGGTTTCCTCAACAACAAATATTGTATTTTGGTGTTGTCTATTACTGTGTTATCATTTACATTTGCAAATTTGGTTTATAAAGTATAGAGTTGAAAAATCTATATCACAACTGATTCACCCCCCCCCCCTCTTAGTTGTCTTGTGGACTGTTATTCCTAACAGGTTCTTCATGCCTTATTATAAATTTTATTTGTGTTGGTCACTATCCAATGTTTTTTTATAGTGACATGGTCTCCTCTTGTTGCTACTGTATCAAGTGATCAGTCCTAGATACCCTCTCCCAAATGAAATACTTGGAAAGGACCAAGATTATGCCAAAACAACCCTAATTAGGGTTTTCCCTAACTACCACTTACAAGAATTAAATGTCAACCAATTACAATAAGCAACCTATCCATGGGCCAATGAAAAAATTACATTTTTTCAATACATATCCTTTTAAGGATTGACCAATGATAAAACTCAATAGGTGTAATACAATAAATACATTTCTCTTTACACTTGGAATAACTAGAATGGTGGTAATGAAGGTGTGCCAACATAGCATGTTTATCTTGTTTTAACTCCATCTTTCCATCCTTTGTCTTGGAAATATTCTCATTGAAGTGTTCTTGAAACTATTTTTACTTGAAATGACTTTTAACTTGATGTATTGGCCTTCATCCTTCTTCATGAAGTTTTACTTGCAGATTTTCATCTTCTCTTAAAATCACCTTGTCTTTGCATTTGACTTGCATCTTGACTTTCCAACCTTAAATTCCTTCCTATACTTATAATGGCATTTGAAATTTCACGTCGGTTTTTAAACTTACAATCATCCTTTCACATGAAGGGGCTTGACCTTCAATATCTTCTTTCTTGTAACAACACCATTAGCTTCATGTGACATGGGTTCTACCTTATGATTAGAAATTTTGTTGCAAAAATAAGAATATATGTCATACCTTTTTGTCATATTTTCAACATTTCTAAGAACCTCTTCTAGATCTATATCCACTAGGTGTATGCTTAAATGACTCTCCCTCAAAGGCAACTCATGATCTCCATGATGCAAGTTGTGTGTATACTCAATAATTAACAATAATCTTTCAATGTAAACACGTTAAGATGGAAGAAAATGCATGTATAGTGATTGTTTATGGAAGAAAATCAGAGAAAGTACAGTGAAAACAATATTTTATCGATTCAAAACTTCTATCTCCTTATCACTTTGAAAAACCCATATTCCTCTTTGTAATTACAATGAACATAGGTCTCTTTTAGACCCAAAAATCAACAAACTACCTTTTAAATTGTCCTCAAACCGACTGATATAGTTAAAACTGATTTTTCCATCCTAATGATTGAATTCAAATTGTCATAAAATGGATTCTTATTAAATGTACATATTGCTAGATTACAAGTGAATGGTTAAGATCCTAGATGAGTATTATGGAAATGAATTCATGTAGTAATTGGGTACTAAGAAACCTATGTTTGATGTTTGATGTTTTATGTGTACATTACTTTAGTTGTATGAAACTAAAAATATTACTAGTTAGTTGACTATAATGGTATATACATGATGAGATTATTGTAGAATGTAAATGGAATAGTTGGGTAATATGAATGTAAGTTTATAAGATTAGTTTTAAGTTTTAGATTTTAACGCAAAGGAAATGTTAGAAGAATACTAATATGTATAGTGCTTAATGTAAATCTAATAATATTCTATGGGGTAGGATACGATGTTAGGTTAGAATGGAGTATATTATAATCTCAATTGGATCACTTAAAAGGATTGTTGTGTATGAGATTCATGATACAAATGGGTACTCTTGAATGTACTCATATTAAAGAAATTAAGGATATCAAGTAAAAGTTATGTCTATTAGATTAATTTTATTAATTAAAATAATTAAATGTGTTTCTTCTCCTCTCAATCAATCTGTAATTATTTTTTAAAACAAGAAATTAGATCATCGTGTTGCCTAGGGTGGATCTTTTAAACTTGGATTATTTAGGTGATTGTGTAGAGAATTTCATAATTTTGGAATATATATATATATATATA
>MU225014.1:936755-981606 GCA_018584345.1 Thuja plicata | reverse complement strand
ATATATATATGCAGCTTTAATGATCAAACTTTTTTCATATTACATCAACACCCATGCCTTGAGTACCTGAGGCCTATATAACATGTTTTCAATACTATCAATGGATTCCAACTAAATTTTTCATTATGTTACCATTGGAAATAGCTTGTTACTAAATGACCCTTGTTAAGCAACTTTTAAGATTTGAAAAGTTGCTCAACAATTGTTGTGCAACTTTTGCAATTCTTGCATTTTGTGAAAAAATAAATAGAAAAACACTTTATAACAACATAAAATAACCTACATATGCCTAAAATAGGCTAATTTAACCTTATTACATCATAAAGTTCCATGAAAGCCTCATTGGAAACTTTTTCTTTCACATAGAAATAATCAATTTTGGTACAGTTTTACATTTTGGACCAACTATGACATTTCATGACATGGATTAATTTGAAATAGCTTTAAAATGGTCCTTGGGACCTTATTTTACACAAACTAAAGCATAAAAAATATGATCATTACATCAGGAGGTATAAAAGGGTACATGTTCCTGCACCATACACTTGGCCTAGAAAGAAATTGAAGTCCCTTTGAGGACCATTTTCCACTAAAAAATGTTTGGAACCTATTTTTCCTAGCCTCCAAATGATGTATCTTTCTAGTATACCCTTCCATTGGATACACCAAACCCTCTTTCCTAGGTGCACTAGCCTAGGGCTTTGTCAACAAGACACTTCCAAACACTTCCAACTCCTACCAATGGATCCTACACCATCCAAGTAGCCTATCATGACATATCAAGTCATAAAAAGTGGCCCTCCTTTGGGTGGAACTCTCAGACCTTAACTAGTCCAACCACTACGTACCCTCAATCAGAAATATCTCTTCAATCAGAGATCTTCATCTTCAATCCCTGCATATCCCTGCAACCAAACATATATGGCACATATCATACATGTTTTAGACTCTCCCCAAAAGTCACATTAACCATAGTAAGTGGGGGATTCTTAAACATTCGTGGTGTCTTCAAAGCAATTGTTTATTCCCATTTAATATTGCATAGAATGAAGAGTTTATGAACATGAACATAGTGACTGTGTCCTTACGGTAGAGAATGGATAGTTTGCAAGGAATTAAAAGTTTGTTGATTTAAACTTCATTACTCTACCAAACTCCCTAAACTTCTCTTTTACTCTCATTCACACTCACACTACCCAAATACCCTTCTACTAATCGGTTGACAGTTAAAACTCCCTACCAAACTGCTTGCAATCAGTTTAATGATTGTTACATTTAGTATATTTTTGTCAAGTTGATGACATAGTTGTCAACTTGAAAACTCTCCATTCCTTTATCATTGTATTTAACTCTTTGAAGTCCTTTTATGATTCTATCCTAACACTAAAGACATAAGAAACTATTTTAACATGGGGGCATACACTTTTAAAATGACTCCTAGTAAAAAATCCTTACTAGACCTACTTGCCATATTTATTCTTTGTTCTTGCATGCTCCATGTTTATGAAACTTATGCCAATCATGTTGCTCCTTTTATCTTGATATTTCAAACCAATAAGATTATATGTCATGGGGGATTGGTGTGATTGTTAGAATAGTCCAAAGAGATAACTGAGAGGGGGGTGAATCAGTTATCTGTTAGTTTAATTATTTTCATCTATTAATTATAGAATAACATTAAGCATTAACACATTCAGATAACATAAGATAGAACACAACAATTTTGGTTACAGGGAAACCAAATAGGTAAAAACCTCGGTGGGAATTAGCACCCACAAAGAACTGTACTTGAGTATAATTATCCCTGTTAGGAGATCCTGCAACCCTGTTAGGAGTTGTTATTTACAATGCAATAAGTACAATGACCTGGTTAAGGGTCTGGCCCTGTTAGGAGTCTTTTACAAATAACCCTGTTAGGGGTGAGGACTCACTATCCAAAAATCTCACTGCTAAAATGATGAAGGCTGCAACCTTCAATAAAATAGAAATGCACTATATCTGATAAATGAATTGTTTGAATAGACCTGTTGTCTTGATTAGTTCTAGTGTGTTTTATACTTCCACTTCTTCTTCACATAGATCTTTTCTTGATGAATTAAATTTCTCTACTGTCCCAAAACAACGGACATTCTATTCTGTACTTTTTCTGTCTCTTTTATTATCATTCACACTTAGCATTCACTTTGAATTTTCTCTCAGGTTTCTCTATCTGTCGGGGTGCATTGTCCATCAGTGTTTGTTGTCACTTAGTGTATACTGAACTTTTATACATTACTGATAGCATAACCTTTATCTCTCTGGTTCTTTGAATTCTTTGACACTATGTATATAACCAATCAGATTATATCAAGTTGACATCAATGAAAATACAATACATTAACTGATTTAATGTCTTGCATTAACTTTATGCAGTTCGGTGATCATCAACTTAACATCTTCAAATAATCAATCAGTTATAGTTCATCAATCTCTCCCTTTGGCATTGATGGAAAAACACTACATTATTATTTATACAATATGAAATATATCAGTTGTAGTTCATCAATCTACCAAACTTATTATTCTATAACCAATACAAATGTTTGGCTCTTGGTAAGCTCTTCTAGCTTAGATTTGTTTCTTGCAAATTACTTTCTTCAATCTTTATTCCCCTCACCGGATGGATGTAGTAGCTTCTGATTCTATATCTTTAGGCAATGACTTGGTGAATATGTCAGCTAATTGTTCCTTGGATTGAACATATTCTATTATCACCTCTTTTTCTTGCACTTGTTCTCTTAAGTAATGATACTTGATAACAATATTCTTAGTCTTAGCATGCATGACTGGATTCTTTGAAATGTTAATTGCACTGGTATTATCACAATAGATAATCATTGGTTCAATAATTTTCATATTCATACCTTCCAGTAGTTGTTTGTTCCATGCAATATTAGAGCAGTTTGTAGTAGCAACCACATATTCTACTTCTGCAGTAGATTGTGAGATGCATCCTTGCTTCTTACTGATCCATGTGACAAGTCTGTCACCCATGAAAAATGCTCCTCCAGTTGTGCTTTTTCTTTCATCTAAGTTTCCAGCCCAATCAACATCTGTATAGACCTGAAGCTCAAATTTGCCTTCTCTTTTATACCATAAGCCATAGTCTTTGGTGTTCTTTAGATATCTCATAATTCTCTTGACAATAATCATGTGTGATTCTTTGGGATTAGCAGAGAATCTTTCAACTATTCCAACTGCATGTGCTATATCTGGTCTGGTATGAACAACATACATTAATTTTCCAATAATTGATCTATATAGGGTCTGATTTACCTCTTTTGACTTATCTTCCTTTGTCAACTTACATCTGTTAGCCATAGGTGTTCCAACTGGTTTGGAATCTTCCATCTTGAATATCTTCAACTCTTCCTTGATGTATTTGGATTGTGTGATATAAATGTCTGCATTTTTTTGAAGAATCTGTAGACCAAGAAAGAATTTGATCTCCCCAAACATCGACATCTCAAACTCTTTTCTCATTTCATTAGCAAAATATTTACATAACATATCATTACCCCCAAATATGATATCATCAACAAATGTTTCAGCAATCAAAATATTATCATCAGTATCTTCTTTTAAATACAGATTGTTATTTTCACTTGTTCTTACAAATCCAATGCTTATGAGATATGAGTGAATTCTTTCATACCAGGCTCTAGGTGCTTGTTTCAATCGATACAAGGCTTTTTGTAGTCTACATACCATGTTTCTCTTGTCAGGATCAACAAACCCTTATGGTTGTTAAATGTATACCTCTTCTTCAAGTATTCCATTTAGGAATGCAGATTTTACATCCATTCGGTATACCTTGAATCATTTGAATGCAACATAAGAAAGTAAAATTCTCACTCCTTTTAGTCTAGCAACGGGTGCAAAGGTTTCTCCATAGTCAATACCTTCTTCTTGTGCATACCCTTTACATTCTAATCTTTCTTTGTTTCTTGTGACTTCTCCATTCTCATTCAGCTTATTTCTGAATATCCATTTGGTACCAATGACATTCTTCTCATCTGGTCTTGGTACTAATGTCTATGTTCTATTATTCTCAATATGTTCCATCTCTTCATTCATATCACTGACCCATTCTTCATTTTCAAGTGCAGTATTAATAGATTTATGCTCAAAATCACAAATTAAACATCTAGTGTTCAGTGACTTACTTCTTGTTCTCATTCCAGCCTTCTTGTCTCCTATGATCTGGTTCTGTGGATGATGTCTTCTGACATACTTGAAAAGTATTGATTTAGCTTTGTTTTCATCATTCTGATTATCATCTTGACCTTCATTCTGATCTCCATTGCTTGGAACATCATTTTGAGCAATTTTCTAATTTTTGGTATTTGCAGCTTGATGCTCGGGTGCATTTTTCTGTTTCTCAGGAGCGATACATCATTTCTTGAGCAGAGTGTCAAGTTCTTCATTCTAGACAAAACTATTTTAGTCTTCTGGTTCTTTTCTGCTATCCTCGTCATTTTTTCTACATATTCATTTATTCTGACATTTGCACTTTCAATGATTTTGTTAGAGGAGTTGTTAAGACATTTATAAGCCTCGCTTTTGGTGGAATACCCTAGAAATATTCCTTCTTCACTTTTGGAGTCAAGCTTTCCATTTATATCATCTTTCAAAATATAACATTGACTTCCAAAAATTCTGAAGTAACTTACATTGGGTGTGTATCCATACCATAGCTCATAGGGTGTCTTTTTGGTGTCTTTCTTCAATTGTACTATGTTCAATGTGTAGATAGAAGTATTGATAGCTTCCCTCCAGAATGTTTGAGTGATGCCTTTTTCTATCATCAGTGTTCTTTCACAATCAACAATGGATATGTTTCTTCTTTCAGCAATCCCATTTTTCTATGGTTTTCTTGGTGCAGAAACCTGTCTTTTAATTCCATGCTCATTGCAAAAGTTAGTGAATTCATCAGAAACAAATTCTCCTCCTTTATATGATCTTAAGCATTTCAATTCCTTACCACTTTGTTTTTATACAATAGATTTATACCATTTAAACATCTTGAATGCTTCTGATTTTTCTTTTAAGAACATAACTGTCATCATTCTATAATAATCATCAACAAAGAGAATGAAATATCTATTACCATAGTAACTCTTTGTTCTCATGGGTCCACATAGATCATTATTGACTAATTCTAGAATAGCATTAGATGTATGGGTTTTTCTCTTGAAACTATACTTTTTCATTTTACCTTTTTGACAATTATTGTACATGATATGGTCGGGCTTTGACATGCTCGGTAAGCCTCTTACTTTCATTTTATTGATTATCTTAATCATGTTGTCAAAAATCACATAACATAATCTCTTATTTCATAACCATATGTCTTCATTTCTAGCCATTAAACAAGTGGTGTTTATATCATCAAGATAGAATAGGTTACCTTTTTTCTATTCACCAATTCTGATCAACCTTCCTGATTCATTAAAGATCTTTGCCTTCTTATTTTCAAATGCAACTCGGTGACCTATGTTATTTATATGTGAAACACTCAATAGATTATAGTTAATTCCTTTTACCCAGTATGCATTTTCACATTTGATCGGGTTATTCAACATTATGGTTTCTTTACCTTCAACTAGACAAGGTGAGTCATTACCCATTCTTACGGATCCACCATTATAATACTCAAAAGTTTCAATTTTTTTTTATCACCAATCATGTGGTGTGTGAAGACACTATCTATAATCCAGACATCATTCTTACTAACCTTAGATATGAGTGCAGTCTGAACATACCTTTCTTCTTCGTCTGAATCATCCTTCATGGCTATAAATATCATCTCAATGTCTTCATCAAATTCGGTGTCAGTATCTAAAACTTTGTTCTCAGCCTGGTAACAAGCTTTCTTCCCTTTGTCCTTGTAGTCTCGGGTATCTCTTCTATCAAATTATTGGTTGTTTCAGTAATATCTGTTGTCACTTTTGTCAAACTTCTTTTCATATGATCTGTCATTTTTTGTCTAATTTACCTTTGTATCTACCTTTGCTTCTCTGCAATATTCTATCCATTAGTGCTTCAATCTCATAAAGTCCTTGGTCATCACTATCACTTTCACTATCATTCCTCATAGTGTGTTTATGACTTGACTTACTTATTTTCAAAGAAGATTTAAATGCAGACTCAATAGATGGTAAGACACCGTTATCAAAGTTATTCATCTCAAATGAAATAAGTCTACCAACCAAGCTATCTAGAGTGACATTGTTGTTTTCTAATGCTCTCATTTCTTGTATAGCAGATACTCTAATAGCATATACAAGCAGTTAGGTTCTTAGGATTTTACTTACCACTATTTTTTCTTCAAGTACACCTCCAACTCCTCGGATAACCTTGACTACCTCTTTGATTCTGCAGCTATACTGAATGATATTTTATCCTTTCATCCTTAGGTCTTCAAACCTTCCTCTTAGGATTTCTTCCTTATCTCTTAGTACATTAGCATCTTGTCCATATACCAGCTTTAATTTGTCCCACATTTGCTTTGCAGAGGTGCAGGTTTTGACATCTTCAAATTCAACATCAGAGAGTGAGGAAGCAAGCTCTATCATCATACAATTGTGCTCATACTTTTCTCTTAATTGATCAAGTGTGTGAGGTCCTGTAGGAAACACATATTCAATATCCAAGTATTGAGTAACATCATTTCCAATACCTGATAGGTGGAGTCTCATCCTGCTTTTCCATGATGCAAAGTTGTCTTTGTTCAACTTGGGCACATCTCATTTTCTCATCTTGTGATCTTTTGCTTAGGTCTTAAAACCTTCCTTCTAAGCACACAAGCTCTAATACCAATGTTTAGAATAACTAAGAGGGGGGGGTGAATCAGTGGCCTCAAAAATATTCCAACAAATCAACCCAAAAACTTAGTACCACAATTATAAGCCTCTAGTTATCTTCAGTCCTACAAGATGTATGCCTTGAAATAATCTTATCAAATAAACATTGCTTGGAGTTCACTATTAAACCTTACTCTTAATGTTTACCGATTAATAGTCTATCATTTACCGAAATACAATAAATAACTTAGTGTATACCGATCAATCATGTTTTAGTAATATGTAAAGAAAAACATGAAAGCAATGACTCATAAATACATTTGACACATGGATTTTTAACATGGAAACCCTGTTAAGGGAAAAACCACTTGGGACCGGTAACCCAAAATTTCACTCTTCTGAAGTGAGCTCGGTGAAGAGCCAACCTTGTAAAAGGTTAAAAATACACTGTTAAGTGTGACCTTGTTAGAGGATTTAACACTAACAGTTTATCACTTGATATCTGACACTCACTATTCTATCTTCATGATAAACCTTTTGATACTCCTTGGGATGTATCTCAATATATAAAGGATTTGTTTAGATCCTACTCGGTTAAGAGACTTTCTGAATCAGTGGTTTAACTAAAATAGTATATGATTTGTTCATACATACAACTTATACTTGCAAATTTTCAGATCTATTATAAGCTCATAATACCTTTCTAATCAATATTTCTTTTCAATACCTTTGCTTCACTTCTTTTTTCTCGGTGATGTTGTGCTTCTCTATTGCTCCGTGTCCACAGAAATATTAGCTCTGTTCTTCAGCTTGATTGACGGACTGTATGAAGTCTTTCTTCACCATTATTCTATTCAACATCCTTTTCTCTATTCACTCCCCTAATTCATAATGAATTAGCTTGTCTCTTTATAGATATGATTTCACCATTTCTAAGTACTTGACTTTCTCTATTTTCTGGCATGATCCACAATTCTCGCCTTTCTTTCTTTAATGCTTTACTTCAGTTTTATCTCGCAGATTTATCTTAGACAACTGGAATAAAAAAACTTTAAAACTTTTGCTTATCTCTGGCTTTAACTTGTCGATGAAAACAATGTTTATCAACTAGTTAACTCCTTCTTTAGCTCTTTCCAGCTAAGTCTTTTGTCATTTCTAAACTTTAGTTCTTTTTGGTGTTTAACTCCTTGTTATCTTGGTCTTGAGTTCATTTGTCCTCAGGCATCTCTGTCCATCGGGGTTGTCTGTCCATCGAGGTTGTCTGTCTATAGGGGTTGTCTGTCTGTTGGGGTTGTCTGTCCGTCAAGTAACACTGTGGTTCTGCTCGTCGGTAATACTTGCTTGGGTATCACTGTAACTTTTTTCTCGGGTTTCTCTATCCGTCAGGGTGCACTGTCCGTCGATGTTTGTTGTCACTTAGTGTATACTAAACTTGTATGCATTACTAATAGCATAACCTTTATCTCTCTGGTTCTTTGAAGTCTTTGACACTGTGTATATAACCAATCAGATTATATCAAGTTGACATCAATGACAATTCAATACATTAACTAATTTAATGTCTTTCATTAACTTTCTACAGTTTGGTGATCATCAACTTAACATCTTCAAACATTCAATCAGTTATAATTCAACATCATGGTCCCAAGGTTTTGAGTCAGGTATCATGATGATTTTATGGGCAACCAATGTCTTTAATTCATCCTCAAGAGGCTCTCCAAGGGGAGTGAGATTTTTCTTAGGTCATGAAATCCATGGTGCTTTGTCTTTCTGAGAGTCTTGGGAGTTCTTAGAAGAACTGGCAGTAAATGCATTGATCTTAATAGCCTGAATTCTACTAGTGATATTGAACACTGGTTCCTTAGGTTTTTATTCAGGCAAGTCAACCACGTCATCATTGACCACATTGCGATTCTTATTCCAATATTTTCTCTCATCTTTTTTGTTGTCATTGCTAGAAGATTTAGCATCTTTTTTCAAGGTGAGTTCCCCTTTCTTCACAAGAACATCTTTGATCCTAATAGCATTGTCAACTAAGTCACTAAAAGAGGTGTGCTTTTGCATTTATGTTTCATAGTTCATCTTGGGAACCGGGTTGTTAATGAAGATGTCAATCTTTTTCGATTCAGGTATTTGTCTAGGATATGTCATGAATCGATCTCTGAAGAAATTTGACAAATGGTTCACTAACGTGTTACTTAGTGTTGCATGATACATTGTGACCGTGTGTAGGATGTTAAAGGAATAGTGTTGGATGAATTTTTGCACAAGATTGTCAAATGTTTTAATGCCAGGCGTGAGCTTTGTAAACCATTCCCAGGCTTGGCCACTGAGGCTTTGTGGGAATAATCTCATCAAATATGTTCTTCATGCATGAAATCCATACTAAGAGCACTAAATTCTCTTACATGATCTAGAGGGTCAGCTTCCCCATTATATTTATCTTATTTAGGAATTTCAAAATTTGGGGGAAACAACGACATGTGCAAGTTTTTAGTGAATGGGAAAGGACATATAGACTCCAATGAGTATTTTCGATGAGGTTGTTCTTTTTCTTTCTTTAGTTCCCTTAATTTGTATCTCATGTCTTGTAGTTGTTGGTTGAGAATACTGATGGGGGACTCCTCCTATTGCTATATGAGTCCCTCAATGTCAAAGTCAGGTGGAAGTTTGACACCTGTTGATGCAAGATGCATAAAATACTTGTCCTTGTCCAATTGCATGAGAGTTTGCATCATCTTTTGAAAGTGTGTCTTTTTAAAACTTTCTAATCTCTTCAAAAGTAGTCTCTTCTATGGAGGAAGAGACACTGGTATGTTGACTCAGTTGGTCATGTTAAGACCCCCACTCGTAAGCCGACATTGTTGATATGTTGTATGCAACCAAGTTGGATTGATCAAACAAGGGCACTACCTATTGTGGAATTGAAGTGTCCTTTTATGGGATTTCATAATTTTTTTTAGGTTTTCAACAAGAAGGTGGTCCTTGAGCAAGGTCATCAACAAACTTTCCCTTGGAATCGAGATCGACTTTTTGACTTCTCGTTTGGACCATGAAAGAGAATCGATGTTACAATTTTAGAATGACTAGGCTGATGATATCAATGTCAAAGGTGTCTGAATGATCATTTGTCCAATAGTTTGAGAAAAGAAGATGAAGAGATTTGTTGAACAAGGTACAAGGTATCATGCTTTGAGGTCTGAATACCTGCTGGATGACACTTGTGACCAAGTTGATTTGTAATGGATTGTTGATGAAAAAGTGTAGGACTAGCGAGATCATATGATAAACTAAGATGAGAGATGTTGGGTGAGCCAATTCATGCAGTTAAGAACTAGCAATTGTTGTGATAAGATTGCAAAGGATACCCAAGACAATTTTCCACTTGTTTTGTTTCCTCAAATGAACGATGTGTTATGTTGTCAAGAATGTTGTTGTTGTTGATAGTGTCAATTTTCAAGTGGTTCAAGCACACCAAATACAAAGAGGAGATAATCAAGCACGTTCTACCCCTAGAGTCAAATTGGATTAGTATCAAAATATTTTCCCACGCTTGATATTCCTTCGCCTCACACAAAGTGATATTGGATTTTTCCAGAAATATGCACATTGTGCGTTTTGAAAAGAGACTCAATGCTCGAATCGCATAGGCTCCCTCATGCCACATTCATGCTTTAGAAAATCCTTGGGAATACATATGGTGATTTTAAAATCTTTAGGTGATTCAGGTAATCCACTAGGATCGATCCTTGCATAAAGATTATGATACTTTCAGAGGTGAGTCAGGTAGCCTCTATCTAAAAGTGTCTAGTAAGGACATCCGTTCATGATTATCCCTTGTAGTTTCGCAAGTGAAATTAAGGAATATAGCCCTAAAATAACCCAAAATGCATAATCTTGCAAGCAATATTGAGACCTCTTAGTACTACACAAGTTGAATGTATTCCCCTTGCAGTCTTGTAAACAAGATTGAGACAAAAAATTAATGGCCCTACAAGCGCCTAGTCAAATGTAGTCTTGCTTAGCAAGATTGAGGCAACTAGGCCCTACACATGAAGAAGAATTAGGAATAGAAAATAGTCATGTCTTCCCTATCTTTGGATTTATGGAAGCATTTGATTATAGTGGGGCAGAGTAGCAGGGTTCGCTTCTTCCCCACTTGGGTCATTCTCAAAAGATTGCTCTCTAGGCAAGCCCTCTAAAGGTAAATACAAGAAAAGTAAATGGATAGCTAATGAAGGTCAAGATTTATGATTTTCCACAAGGGAAAAGATAATACTCTCCTACTCCATAATGTCTCCCAAACACATCAAGCACATGTTCATTTACCCAAAAGAAAAAATTTATTTTCTCAAGCTCAACCAAACACATTTGGGTTTCTGATTATCTAAAAGAGAGAAGAGCATAATCACCTAATGTCTAACTTCACACAAACAAACAATACCCTAGTTAGACTATGTGCCTAAGAAATCATCTAAGAAAGCACACAATTTGTTTGGTTGATGAAATCAAGGCAACCTACAAGCACAAGCATTAGTAATTTTCACAACTTTGTTTATTTCAAGAGGCGTCCTACAAGCACAAAATGTTAGTAATCTCACAGAAAAGTGTGCTAGTAAGACTTTGACAAGCGAATCTTCCCAAAAATGTCTGACAAAAACTAGTTAGACTGCAAAACCAGAGAGCAAAAGATCACACAAGACATACCAAGAGTTAGAAAATCAAAATCAGCTCAAGAAGACCCTTAAAAATGCTTTCTGTTCCTGAAATGACAAACCATAGAGACCAGTCTGTTACTGAAATTCGTACGACAAATACTATGTTCTCATACGACAAAACATACATCAATCAAGACAAGTATGACAAATGTAATAATCCCAAATGACAAAGTAAATGCAAATCAAACTCGTACGACAATAGTATATCACCATACGACAAACTATTATCCTATGAATTGTCGTACGAGATGGAATCAAGCTTGACACGAAAATGAACCAAGTTTCATCAAAAGTGAGAAAATTGTGAAAATGAGACAAAAAAGAACTTTCTGCCCCACGGTGGGCGCCAAATGTGTGTGTGGTAAAATGTGTGATTAGAATCTGACCCCAAACACTTCAATAAACCATTACATCAAAGGGGTTAGTATTAAAATGAAGAGTAAATATAACATAAAAACCCTTGAAATTGGCTTATTGCTTCCTAGTTGAAGCCAGTGTGATTCTCATGAGTTGCCCATCAGATTGGACGTAGAAAATTAGTGACTTGACTACTCCAAAATACAAGATTCAATGCAAGAGAGAGCAAGATGCATAGACTTGCATGCTTTACTTTTGAAAGCTTTGAAAATGAAAATGCATGAACTAGCAAACTAAATGCATAGTGACTATGAGGAATGAAACTAAAATGCAAGATTAAGCTATCAATGAGAATAAGTATAATGCATCTACCATTAAGCTATGAAAGGAAACTAAGATTCCATTAAACTAAGAAAATGAAGCTTAACAATGTAACAATGCAAATAAACTACTATGCAAGTAACAATTATAAGTGCACAATGAAACTCTAGAATGAAAATAGCATTATAACTCTAATCCAAATCTTCTTGTGTTATGATGAGAAAGGGAGCTATCCCTTTTATAGGAAATCCCAAGAGGTGAACAATTGAGATTAAGAGGCAAAAGGGGATGAGAAACAGTGGAGATGTAACTTCTCTCAGTCCATGTGAGCTAAGTGGAATGCTTTTGATTTGTCAACCATGTGGAGGATGAGAAAAATTTGGTATTTTCCTTTTTATTTGTTTTATTTGATTTTTGAGTGCTCACACATGTGTGAATGGGTTCACTTTTTGATTTAAAGAGGAACTTAGGAATTTTTTATTTATCCCAATATTTTATGCATTTTGACTTAGGAATTTGATGATTTGATTCAACAGGTCAAGACTAAGATTATGTAATAAAATTTGATCAAGTGCTTTCATAATTAGGGTTTAGCGATCATGCCTAAGATTTAGAATTTATTAAGACCAATTAATCAGAAATAGGGGCTATAGGTTTGCTAGACCAATTTTAGGTGATTACACCATTATGTACTCATCTCTTTCATATCTGAAATCTTATTCTTTTCCCTAATCTTTTACTCCTTTTTTCCAACATCATTGTGTCTTTTAACCAAACTTTCAAAAGTCACTTCCATTGTTTCTTCTATCTCATCAATCATACATGTTATTTTTCTTATCTCTATTATATTTTTTGAAGTCAACAAAAATCATTTTTTTCTTCTAATTCCAATATTTGGATACTTTGTCCCACATATATTCCCTTCATTTTGTTACAAAAATACTTACTTTACCTTGATCTTCTCTTTTCTTACACCTGATGTGTAAGTTTCTCAATGCAAAGTTGCCCTAAATTGATGATTCTTCTTCCACTTCCAAATTTGTTATCTCAGTTACAAATTGCCTCTCTGCTTGGCATTTTTCTTGTACACAAAAGATACACTTTCTTTAACCCACTTTGATAAATTCGATGCAAACTACCTCACGTCTGGTGATCTTTTTAGATGTTCAATGACTTCTCCTCACAATTCCACCCTCAAGTCCTTGTGCTAATTGCCTCCCTCCGACAAATCTGCCTGCACATTCTGAATCTTCTAGCTCTAATACCAATGATAAAGAGAACAAAATAACCTAATTATAGACTTCAACCTCAAAGAGAAAAAAACACACATAAAGAGAGACTCTCTATCAAAACAATACCAGGATTGCAACAAATAAATCAAAACTTGCATTCTATTAAATCTACAGAAATAAAATTAACAATCATGGGCTTTCATTGGTCTTAACCCCACACAAACTTTATAATGCCTTGTAGTTGATCTCCCTCACAACAGTGATCTTCTCTTCCTAATTTCATTCTCCTTCCATTTCCTTACACATCCCTTCACCTCCAGCTCCCTATATCCATTTCTCCACTGCCTGTCCCTATTTTTCCACCAAAAAGGGGTAGTTTTTCAATTATCCTATTGTCTTCTCTATTTCCTACACATCCCCACCATGTCCTTCATGCATTCCTTTTATTCTTATTCCCACTTTATGTATCCACCTTTACTTAACAAATTTTTTTCCTAACTCCTAACCCCTCCACTTCCCCTAGGTGTTGCCTTAAATTAAATTATGTCGTTACATTTCCTAGACATTGGCTAAGGTTGTGGAATTGGTGTTATCCATGTTATTTAATAAATTCCCATACTCTATTTTAGTGTTTCCACTCTAGCATAGATAGAGAAGATGCTCCTGCATCAAGTGAGCTAATGTAGGCCTTGATGAAGATCCTCTAGACATTGAAAATGGTGAAAGATAAGACGTTTTTTTATGATTTTAAAGAGGTCTAGCTTTATTTGAAGGTACTTAGGAGGGCAATTAAAACAAAGCTTAGAACAAATGGTTGTCTAGTTTTCTTACGAGTTTGTGGATCTTGAGAATCATACCCTTGAGGGTTATGAGACAACCTGATGGAGCTTTGTGAATATAGTTGAACTGGGATTGTTGTCCAATAGTTTGGGAGATCTATGATTTGAGAGTTCAATGAGGCGGTAATATAAAAACTTAAGAATTCAACTTGGGAGCTACACCTTTATAGAGGTTCAAGGAACCTTAATGGAGTTCTACTAGTGCATGATCCGTTTTCAAAGAAAAATCTTCTAAAGAATAGAAAATTCATGGTTCAGGGTGTTTTTAGTTGATATGTTTTGTATTTAGCAAAATAATTCTTAAGGGGGCATTAGAATAATATTAAATAATTGTCTATATATGGAAGGGTGAGTCATGTCATATTTATTCTTATGCATGGTTTTATCCTCCACTTTCTATATAAGGAGAAGAACCTCTTTGTAATTATTTTATATTATTTTAATTGAATATTAAAACATTGGATTCTATAAAATTTTACAATAGCACCTAGAGTATCATTTTCATTTTTACCTTGAGAATGCAAGTAGGGATTTTATCCTTGCATAATATATGGTGAATTCTCCCAAACTTCCATTCACCCCTTCAAATGTACCCATGGTTTATCTTTCTACTTGATTTGAACTAGGTCACATTGACCAATATGAGTGCTAATTTTAAATGAATCTTAATTTATTATAAACTATTTATAGTCTAATATTAAGTAATATATTATAGAGTCAAGTATAGTAATCCTAATCTAAATATTGTAAATTTTCCATTTTTTTTAAAAAGGGCTCTGCCTAGGAAGCATGTAGCAAAAATCGAAGAGCAACGATTTTTTTTGGAAAAACAAAATATGGCACACGAATCTCAAAGAAAGGTCAAATCAACATCTCTAATTTCTTTGAAGCCCTAAATGCGTCCAAAGTAGTTCCTCATTCCAAAATGATTAAGGGCAGATTAAGGGCCTCTAAAACCCTTATATAGCAAACAAATGCCAAGATTTCTAATGCTATGATCAAAAGTGGTAATGGGCATTTTCAGAACCCTAGAGAAGAATATCTGACATCGGCCAAGGATCTTGCTAAAGGATGGACCCTAGAGTGTGGTCGAGGAAGCAAGTGTAGCAAAGTTTCTAATAGAAACAGGTTTGAAAGAAATCTGAGGGCTTCAAATAAAGCTTCAAATTTTTCTATTGGAGCAAATATTATCCCACTGGGAAATGTCGCCCATCCAAAACCCTCCTTTCGAAGCAACCACATCTGATGAATCCCACTAATGGTTTGATCTACTCACACAAATGTTTCATCTCTAGATCTCTCTCAAATAATCCTCATTATCCACCTTTCTCAACTTATCAAGCCCTTTCTATTACCAAGCCTGAAGATATCCCTAAGGTATCCAAAAACCCTAGACCCATTACAGAAGAGGAGAAAATGATTATCATCAACAATGTCTTCTCCGACAATTTTTGGGATTACTGGAAAAAACATGGAGTGTATGTGAAATGGCTAGGTCATGGGCTTTCTAGGTTTAGGGCTATCAAATGGCTCGAGAATGCATTTAAAAATCAGGTAAGTATTACTTCTCTTGAAAACGGTTTTATGTTCATAGACAACAAAAATATTTCTCTGAGAAATATATTTTTAAATGGTACACCAATTTTTATTTATGGGTATTTAATAGAGTTTCAGGAATGGAAACAAAATTTTGATTCCAAATTTTATCAAAAGAATGAATAAATTAAATGGATCATGCTACCTAATTTCCCTGTTGAGCTTCTTCATAGCTAGATATTAAGTAGAATCGGTGATTTTTTAGGAATTTTTGTGGGTCTCAAAGATAATTTCATTTCTTCCTCTAATGTTAATATTTTTATTAAAACAAACCTAAATTCTCCCATGAAACCCTTTAAGATTTTAATGAATCGATCAATATACAAAATTAATCCACAAGTTTTTCAAGGAAAAATTAACAGTAGAATAGTGTATAATAAATCTTATTCCTTAACATTTAATACTGAACACCACGCTAAACACAATAACATTAGGCCTGATCCTCCCCAAAAAAATGAGTTAAAGATAGAATTTAACAATGAAAAGGGAGGTTTTATAATAATACAAATTTATCCCTCAAAAAATTTAAATGAAAATACTAATATTGATAACATAGATCTTGTAGAAACGGGGAATTTTTGGAAGAACCCTATTATAATATAAAAGATCATCATCTTCCAGTAACTGCCTCTTGTCCAAAACAAATTGATAACCCTGTAAATCTCTAAACTAAAACATCGAAGCTCGAACCATTAATTAATTTAAATATAGAAGAAAATCATACTATAATAATAAGTAATGATATATACTCAGTATTAAAGAACGTAAACTGGGACTTTTCACTTATGGATATTGTAACCAACAGAGATCATGGTATTACTGATTATGATGCTCTCAACAATGACTCTTTTAAGGAAAATGTTGGGACTTAGGACTCCTAGAACTTTAATAACACATCTGACTCCCAGTTAAACAATAAAAATAACTTAGACTTGGAAGAAGGAGAAATAATAAAAAATGAATCTAAATCATACTATAACATTGAATATAATGTTAAAACTTTAGTAAATCACGAATCTGATCTTAATTCATCTCAAACTGGGAATACCCCTTCTAACCCTTTCAAGCAGATTCCACTATATTTTACCCCCTCTAACACACAAAATGATAAACGAGAAACAAAAAGTGCAATTCAATACAAAGATTATATTAAGAGCCTAGAACCTTTTGCCGACCTTGAAACATAGGAAGTGGAGACTTTATGAAAATATAACAATTTAAATATTCATTCTCTAAATGATCCAAAGGATCATTCTTTTATGGATACAAATATTAACAAGACTTTTAAAACAGAGGAAGAGCATAACGATTCAAATAGAGATAAGTTAACACAGGAAGAACTTGTAAGGAAAATGGAAACAAACATGGAAATATTAAGTGGGTCAATGGGAAAAATTATGGTAGTAAATGATGAGGTAAGAGAGGAACTTATCTGCTGGTATAAAATACAAGAGCGAGCTAAATTTGCAAACTCCAAAATTCAAGAAAATCTGGAAACCTCACTAGGGATCAACTTATCAAATTCAACCAATAATAGTCAACCTGAAAATCCTAACCATAACTCCAATAAGTGTAATCAAATTCCAATGGAATTAGAAGCTATTTATAAAATGACAGGGATTAATCAAAACAATGAGGAAGAAGAATTTAGGGAAGAGTTGGATACTGAAAATAAACATGCACAACAAGAATTTATGATTGAATTCACAGAGAAGGTTAATAAAGAGTTATAAACTGAAAATGAGGATGTAGAAAATATGGTTGATCAACTTGTTATAGAGAATGCACATAATAACTCCAATAAGCTTGGCATTGCTGCAAATATAAATGGGATTGAGAGCCCAAATTGTGGAAAAATACAGAAAAACAACGAAGAAAAATTGCTATTGATTTAAGGAAAATGGATGGCGAGGCTAAAAATCAGGCCAAATTGACAACTATATTTCATTCAGGGAAGGGGAAGTACCTTCCCACAGAACAATGAAAATCACATATTAGAATGTTAGGGGCTTAAATGCTCCTAAAAAACAATGTCTACTAAAGTGTTGTCTAAACACTGTGGATTCAAAAATCTTAATTATTCAGGAAACTAAACTTAACAAAGAGGAAATGCTAAAACTCAATAGAAAATTAGGAATTTGGAAAACAAATAGCATTAATGTAGAAACTGCATCTGGGGGACTGACTTTATTATGGGATCCTAGAAAAGTTAAATTTGAATGTGAAATTAGTAAAAAGAATTGGATGGGCAGATGAGTATTCAACATTAAAAGATCCTTATCCTTCTTTATTATAAATGTTTATGGTCCTATTACTACTAGCTACAAAAAGGACTTATGGACAGAAAATGGTGATTTCTGTAAAACACATAATAATAGAAATTATATATTAGGAGGAAATTTTAATGCAATATCTGATCTAAGTGAAAAAAAGGGGAGGTGTCCTATATGAATCACAATCCCTCAAAGATTTTAGAGAATGATTTTTTAACAACAATATGCTTGATATCAAAACTCATAAAAACACCTTCACTTGGAATAATAGAAGAGATGGAGCAAATAACATAGCCGAAAGAATTGATAGGTTTATGTTCTTAGAATTTTTAACTTGTTTTAATCATACATTGTCGGCAACAATCCTCACTGTATCTGGATCATATCACTTTCCAATCTGTCTAGACATCATTGAAGAGAAAAAACCTGTTAGAAATCTATTTATATTTGAGAATATGTGGTTTCATGATACTAATTTCCTAGGTTTACTTGAGCAATGGTTGTACGAAGAAATTGTTGAGGGATCTAAAATGTATTGTTTCGTGACAAAATAAAAAAAAATTAAAAATGAAAAATTTAGAATGGAATAAAATTCATTTCAAAAATATTTTTGAAGAAAAGATAGTAGTAGAAAAGGAAATAGAAGATTTAAATGAAGAAGTAATTAGGGTTGGGATGGTCAATTATAAATATTTGAAAGAAAAAGAACTTCTTGACAAACAAGAAGATTTATTATCAAAAGAAGAAACCTACTGGAAACATAAGTCAAGAGAAATTTGGTTAACAGGCGGAGATAGAAACTCTAATTTTTTTTTACAATAGCACCAAACAAAGAAGAAACATTAACATGATAGTTAAAATTATAAATGAAAATGGAACACTAATAGATAACCCCAAAGAACTAGCAAAAGAATTTGTAAATTTCTATGAAAACACCTTGAATAATTGAGATTCTTCCGACCTTACAACATAAAATTCATTGTTGGAAAACATTCCCAAACTCATCTCTGAAGAAGATAACAAAATGCTTAACATGAATTTCTCAAAGGAAGAAATAAAATCAGAACTTTTTCAGATGAACCCGGATAAAGCACCCGGTCTGGATGGCTTCCAAGCTGGGATTTTTCAAAAGTGCTGGCATTTTCTTGGAAATGATTTATGGGAGGCAATTGAAAACGCTAGAAAGGTCGGGAACCTTTTAAAATAAATTAATAACACCTTTCTCACACTAATACAAAAAAAAGTTGAGATTGAGAAGTTGGGAGACTTCAGACCTATTGCACTTTGCAACACTATCTACAAAATCCTCTCCAAGGCTCTTGCAAATAGACTCAAAAAACCTCTCCCTTAATTAATCTCTGAGGAACAAACTAGTTTCATTCCAGGTAGATCTATCCTCGGCGGTATCAACATAGTTCAAGAACTTATACATTCAATGCAGCATAATAAGGAACCTAGCATGATTATAAAATTAGACATTCAACAGGCCTACGATAAAATTGATTGGAGATTTCTATGCAAGTGCATGGAAGCGTTTGGTTTCTCAAAGCAATGAATCAACCTCATCTTTAACTGTATTTCTACCCCTAAAATATCAATTCTATTTAATGGGACTCTTGAAGATTTTTTTTGACATATCTAAGGGACTGAGACAAGGTGACCCCATTTCACCCTTTATCTTTGTCATCATGGCAGAAGCCTTTGGAAGAATGATCTCCAAATCTAACCAACTAGGGCAAATTTCAGGAATCAAAGTGACAGTTGTGATACCCAATGTGACCCATCAACAGTTTGTAGATGATACCCTTATCCCAGCAAAAATCTCTAAAGAGGAAGCTTTAAAACACAAAGAAAATCTAAAGTTATACATGAAGGCCTTTGGACAAAAAGTGAATGCAAATAAATTAGAAATCTTTTTCTTAAACATTGACAAAAAATTGGAGGATGAAATATGTTAGATTCTAGGCTTCAAAAAAGGTAACTTCCCATGTAAATATTTAGGGATGTCAATTGATAAAGGCATCAAAAATTTGAAGTCTTGGGATCCCCTTATTAAGAAGCTAGATAATAAAATGGATGGATGGAAATGAAGGTGGCTGACTAATGTTGGTCGAGTCACAATGATAAAATCAATGCTCTTGGCCATCCCTAAATATCAAATGTCTTGCATGCCACTACCAGAGAACGCCAAAGATAAAATGGAAAAGAAGATGAGGAATTTCCTTTGGCAAGGAGTCTCCAATAATTAAAAATTGGTGCTAATTAGTTGGGATAAAATTTGTAGACCCCTTAATAAAGGTGGGCTCGACATTAAAAAGACTAAATGGCAAAACCTTGCTCTTGGAGCTAAACTAGTTTGCAAAATCTACCAAGAACCAAATTGCAAGTGGTTTACGATACTCATGAATAAATACTTCAATAATAATGACCCTACTAGTATCTTTACATGCAATAGATAATCCTCCAAAAAGGTTCTAAAGCTTGGAACTTTATCCTTGATTGCAGGGACATTATTAGAAATAAATTAACATGGGATATTGGTTTAGGTAACTCTACCCAATTTGGGGAAGATTCTTGGGGTGGTTATGCTCCTTTGGAAAATATTGTATCCCCTGATATTAGAGATAAATTAAGTAGATATTGGGGGAAAACCCTCAGCAATTACTCAACATTCCCAGAAGGTGATCCTAACCTAGGCTGGTGTTGGAGACCTCTTGATGACACTCCACTAACTAACAAGGAAAAATTAGAATTATGTATGGTACTCCAATCTAGGCAAATCATTCCTGAAACCAGGGATGATAAACTTATTTGGATTGGATCCAAAACTTGTTCATATAAGGTTAAGGAAGGTTATGACTCCATAATTAAGGAGCAACAATGACAGGAATCAGATCTGCCCTTACATTTACGTTGGGACAGTGTTTGTCAGCCCAAAGCAGGTATGTTTCTAAGGGCTGCCATGCAAAAAAGGATCATCGTTGATGAATGGTTTCAGAATATTGGTTTTGAGGGTCCATCTCATTGTGTTCTATGTGAAAAACATGAAGAAACTATTGATCGTATACTTCTCATCAACCTCTTTGCTCAAAAATGTTGGAAGTGGTTATATCATAAATTATAGTATAAGGCAATTATGCCAAATAACCTAATTGATCATTTCAAAGCCTGGCCTATTATCCATTCTAAAAGCCTATATAAAACAATGTGGAAACTTGCCCCTTCCATTCTTATATGGGATCTATGGAAAGAACAAAACCAAAGGCTTTTTCAAGAAAAAAAAATGAAAAAGAAATGTCTCTTTAATAAAATAGAAGCCAACATAGTTGAAACAGTTAATAATTGATTAAGAAATAGTCACCACATTGAAGGCTCATTCTCCTATTGGGGCAGTGAAATGAGATAAAGCTGGTATGGATTAATCATACCCCCACAATATGACAATGGGGGTCAAGCAAGTACCAAAGCAAGAGAAAATTGCAAATGGACTCCCCCTCAAAAGGAATGGTTCAAACTCAACTTTGATGGGGCATCCCGGGGAAATCCAAGTACTGCTGGAATAGGATACATAATTCACAAATGGGACGATAAGATATGTGGGAAATTAGCAAAACCAATCGATAATACTACCAATAACATTGCAAAAATTGAGGCCCTTGTAGAAGGCCTCCTCTTATGTAAATCCCTAGGTATTAAAAATCTTGAAATTGAGGGTGAGTCACAAATTATTATTAATGAAATTAGAACTGGTAATACTCCAAATTGGCAATTAAAAACTAGATTAGAAAGGGCAATGGATCTACTTAATTATTTTAATTATACTAAATACAATAATATCTATGGAGAGGACTATAAAGATGCAGATGCATTAGCTAATAAAGGTGTTGATGAAGTTATTATAACAAATAAAGATTTTGCAATTCTAGATACTGAACATACTAATAAAAACATAGATTCTCATCACTTCTACATTTTTAAATATCTCTCAATGTTTAATTAGGCTTTCTAAACTAAAACTCCATTTACTATTATGCCTCTCTTGGATTGCATACCCCTCCCAATCTTAAAAGAATAAGTTAACATTATATTATAATGGTTTATATCATCCCTCCTTCTAATCATCATCTTTACTAGCGTTTACCCTTTCTTTTGGCAAGATGAATTCAACACCCCTTAATCCTAGGCTATATCATTATTTATTATCCTCTTTATATGCTAATTTACTTCTTACTTCGGATATCAGTCCACATTCATGCCCAATATTACTTTCAGTTGAGCATTACCCTGTTATGGGGATAAGTTTAGATCTATGGTAAATTAATGGTAATCAATTCTCTTTCGGCTACCTTTTATCTGTATTCCCTCTACACCTGGCCTCTTCAACATTAATTATATGAAGGAACCAAAGATTGTTATCCCTATTTACATTTGCAGCAATGTATAGCTTACACATTCATAGTACCAAGTGTTTAAAAATATACTCTCTATCAAGAAGTAATGAAATAAGGTTTGGCTCTCTGGAAAATTGGTAAATGTTCACATAGTTTTTTTGTTCTTCACCCTATTAAACTATATTAGACGAGATGGAAAGAATATAATGGCAAAGATGGATTCAAGATTATAAATTCACCAGTTAATACTATCCTTTCATTAAAGTGTTCCTTTAAAATTATATATATATAGAGAGAGAGATTTTGGTATTAACCTCTTTGCATCTGCAGTTGATTTGAAGCATATCTGCAAATTGATTCTTAACATGGAAGAATGTTACTCAACCATAATATGGTTTTCTTGGTAATGATTCCAGCTTTTGTGATCACACCTTTTGGCTGTTGAAATTAGATCATTCATGGACAAAAGAGATGGATACATAGTTGTCTGAATATATGGATTGTTTCAATTCTTTGATCGCTTATTGGATGCTCTAGGTGGGGTTGTTCAACATAGATCTCTGTTCTTTTGTTTTAGCAAGGGCAAAATTATGTTTAAATGATATTAAAGTAGATCTACGTAATGACCACATGTAAATGCTCTGTTTCACACATAGATATGAGGAGATGATTTTATTTGTCTTTAGACATGGACAATTCTAATTAAAAACACATTAATATAATATCTTCACATGCTCAAATCCAACATTCCAACCTCTGGATTGTTACAAATTTGCTTTGATACTATATGATTCTCACTTTTATATTGATATGGGTTTATAGGGTATGAATATTCAATGCTCATGAAACACAAGCTTGAATGAGTACTTTACACAACGGATAGCAGAAACAAATGCTTATATCTATATATATAGGCGAGCATACAGGCTCGAATGCAGATGCTTGGATATATATAAGGGTTAGAATGAACTTTCTTACTAATTTGACATAAGGCAACAAAGTGGAAACATATTTAAACATAAAATACAAGGAAAAATATTTAAAAATAAATACTGGGAAATCCATATCTATGCTGATATTCATATGTACATGTGGGTGGATAAAAGCTTACTGCAACAATACGTGCAGAAATAGATACACTTATAGATATGAATATGAGCAAGGGTATGTACTTAATTACTGATGTTGCATACGCAACAGATGATGGGGAACGGGGTAGTGTGTATAGTGAATTTTAACACTAACCCTCTATTTCAACATGATCAAGGAATGCATAAAATAATATATCTTCAAGACTTCATGGTTTTCTGATTTTTATGTTTATCACTTAACGAAGGACTAACAAGGATCTTAGTCAAAGGTAGGAGATGTATTTTGCAGGTGGATTTGGAAAATTGAATGACACATTCTGATGAGATGCTTAGACCCTTAGCGTGGGAACCAAGGCACCAAGAGAATCAAATCAAAGCACTAGGAAAGAGAATTATGCTTGGCTTCTAAGGATCTCTTTAGGATAGACATGGTTTTTGAAACCACGAAATTGTATTGGTATATCTTGAAAACTTGAGATTGATAATTAGATGGCTGCTCGCAAAATGCGGGTATAAACTGGATATTTTTTCTGATTTAGGCAAGACCAGAGGTTTTCTTCCCTCCATTCTTTCCTACCAGTGCCCATATTGAATGGAGGTGTAATAATTAAATTTTAATAATAACAAAAAAATTTAAGCCTTCGGCCTATTATTGATCAAAAAATATATATATTATGTAATATATATTAGTGTTTGAATACACTAAAAATAAGATAGATAGGGACATAAGAAGGGAACATGACATTCTCCAATGGTATCACAAGTAGGCAAGAATTACGTTTTCCTCTTAGCTGATTATTTTATTTCTCCATCAAATTGTATGTTGTTTTCTTTGTTTTGCATCCCTCGGACAACCACATTCAAATCTCTATCAACAGCCCCACCTCTGTTAAATTGCATAAGTATAATTCTCGTGAAAAGTTCCATTAAGTCTTGACTTTTATAGAGAACTGGTGGCGTAACACCCGATTGCATACTACAAAGATTTGTAGCTTACTACCATAATCCATCTGTCCTAAAAGAGGAGACCATGCCAAAAATTAGAGGCCATGAAAACATACTTGATTTGTAACAATGGCCAAAAATATTTTGACAAATATACATGGCCTTTTAGACATCACTAATTGACTCCATAAAGAATTTGTGATGGTAACCATGCAGGCCTAGTTTCACATATCAGAAAGGATAGCAGTGAGTTAAACACGAGTATAAAATGTAAGTAACTGCCTTAGAAAAAATATATTTAGAAACTTGTATACATGTTGATTTTTTTATAGACAGATGATGGAAATACATAAAAGATGAATCTGTTGCACGCAATTTTCCTACCCTAAGTATTCAATTATTTTGGGCAAAGCTCTATACACTTATTATCAAAGGGTTGTAAGCAATCTTCTACATATTTTGGAATGCTGAAATCTAAGGCATATAAATTATTTTACCTTGTATGGCAGTATGAAGTTGCTGGTAAAGTAACCCCCACTTAAGTCAAGATGGTTAATGCATTTGATGTAAGTCATTGATAATATAGAAAAGTCTCAGAATGAAATTCTTTAGGGCACAACTAAGTGCCAAAGAATTAGGTTTCACTATGGGTTAATACACACCCATAGTAAAACCTTATTGACACCAGTGAAACCTTATAGTTTGCACTGTCAACCCTGTTACACCAGTTACTACACCTTCCAGTATGCAAAGACTAGAGACTGACCGAAAAGTTCAGCATTCTGAAATTATATTGCCTAATATGCTGCATTTTGTAGGCCTGCAAAGTTAAAAAATTCAAATCACTGAATATGTGCTTATTTTCATTCTACTTCTGTAAGATTTTAAACTGGAAATGCTTCCACTGACAACGATCTAATAAATAATGTTTAAGACTGTAAATTGCACAGCAGTCTACAGCTTGTGTGATCTGAACATTCCATCAATATAAACAAGTTTACATCCATGGAGAGGATGTTTATTTTCTGCAATAAGATATATGGATGAGAATGTTCTATTCAGCTTGCTAATTGGAATTTTTCTGAGAAGCACACTAGACTGATCCATTCAAAGGGCTCTTGCAATATTCACCCAAAGAGCTTAATGTTGATTTCTACATCAAGTTCACCATTCAATAACTTGTTCAAAGTATATTACACCAAACTTGCTTTACTTTCTTGTTATCTATGCTAAATTGTGATTAATACACGAACTCAAAACATTGCTGTTATTAGTGCTTTCATAAACACTCACCACTAACAAAAAAATGTCTCGCACAAATGTAACTGCCAGTTTGTAGAGTGAAGACCATTGTTGTGAATCTCCTTCTTATCCCCATTTTATAAATCTCCCAGTCATTTGTCGAGGGTTTTGGTTTTTCTTATTATTGATTACACGATCACCACATGCAAGCTTTTAAATGAAAAGATATCGATGTAATTCACTTAGCTAAGCATACTTCGGCCATTACCTTGCTGGATGCATTGATACTTCTAGTTTCCTGGAGCAACAACAAAATTGAAACAGAGCTTTTTCTTTTTGAGCACATTCCTTGTATTCTGATTGACACAGAAAACCTCATGAAGTGGAAATTAACTGATATATAATATGAAAACTTGAATGATTTGCACCTCCAGAGTTTCTTGGTAGTTTATAAGCCTCGGATAGCATTATACCAACAATACTTACAGATAAGTTGGACCCAGATGTTGGAAAATGTTTGTTCAATGAATTTCTTCTATAAAATAGTTCAAGAAAATTAAGAACGGCATAATAAAACTTACAATGATTTGTTAGAAACAAATACTCATGGATGCCTTGTTAGTTTCTTTGACTTCATTTCCTACATGCCTTCATCATTATCTTCCTTAATGAAACCGAACTTCATGTAGTTCTTGGCTATCCATCTTTCTCCCCACACTTGGATTGAGTAATATGTTGAAATGCAACATGCTACAACTTTTTATAGTTGCAAATCATTATTAAAGTACAAGTTTAAGTTAATAGTAGACACTGATTCATTCTAAGAACTCGTTGAATCTTCTTTTGCAAGCCCAACAGGTTTTTCCTTACAGTCTGAAATAAAATATCATTTTTTGCTTCAAATGCAAACAATTTTGGCTAGTATGTTAGAGAATAATAGGCGTGAATTCTACCTCGTTCTTCCATTACTGTTTATGTTTATTATATATAATTATTCTCGACTCTGCTCTTTTTGTTAAATCTATGTTGCTTCCTCTTTCATCTCTCACATCATCGTTGCGTCTTGCTAGAGTGATTGGTCCGTCTCAACTGTTTGGCATCATCTCCCTTTTTGGCTTTGCATATGGCATGCTGATCTTCACTTTTTGGACCTTCAAACTCACCTCTGTGATGCAGACGCTTCTCTACCTCTAATCTGCAACTTGTTAATTTTACTTCAGATAAAAGCAAATGGAGCAGAATTAAAAGAATAAATGAGAGAGAATTATGCAATTTTCAATAAATATTCGTTGGATAACAGAGAAATTACAGAAAATCTGATTAAAACTAGTATAGCATAGTTTTGTATTTCCTATCCTATCTCTTCATCTAATAAACATGCATTGCTAAAACTACCCAGGCTGCAGCCAATGTGCAGTGAATGCCTTACTAGAATTAAAAAGGCCTCTATTTGAAATGTGCCATCATCAACTATAACTTGTGAGTGGAGAGAATCCATTAGAATTTTGTCCTCTAACATCTTCAATCTAAGCATTTTACATTCTGACTTGCAAAACACCTTTTTTCGTAAATATCAAATTCCAATGTCTCCAACATTAAATAACCTATATACTGATGGCTAAGTGTAAATAGAGGCCGAAAAATATTGTTTATTTGCAATTTCCCTGCCTTTATTATTCAGATAAATTTAGCTAAGCCCTATAAAGCTATTGTCAATGGGCTGTAAATAATCTTCTACAAATTTTAGCATGTCATTAACCTAATACCATAGAAAAAATTTAATATTGATTTGCATGCCGACTAGTAAGAACCTCCCCGTTTTTCACACTTCTTAGATTCAGGGTTAAAACGTTAATCATCAGATGTAGGATCATTCTGAGATCCAAGAAAAGGAAAAACCAAAAGGTTAAGATCCCGTATAATTATTGAAAAATACTTTCTAACGATTATTTTGGGCTTTTACAACGTGGTACTACTTACTGGTAAGCTTCTCTGATAATCACTTTAGAATAAAAAGTTCCAACATGACAATATTCCACAACAATTCTAGAAACAGACCATAACTAACTATAATGTGCTACCAAAATATTAATTAAAACTATATCCCCTAATGCTTTGGGTGAGTTCCATGCGAATTTAAAAATGCTATTTTCAGTGAGAATGCTCAAATCAACAGCATACAAATTCATTCACCATTTATAGCATTATGAAGCTCTAGGTGCCGTAACCCAGTCAAGCCAACATGATTGATACATGTTATAATTTAGAATGTTACATGTTATAATTTAGAATGTTACATGTCATTGATAACATAGAAAAGACACAGAACAATTTAGGTTTCACTGTGGGTCAATACAAAAAAGAAGTTACTGAAGTGCACATATCTGTATAATTAAAGTGAAACAAATGAAACCTTATCGTATACACTGTCACTTCTGTTGCACCAGTTATTACTCCCTAGGTTCAAATATGCAAAGAATAGAGACCTACAAAAAAGTTTAGCATTCCATAATTATAATGCCTAAAATCCTGCCCCTTTATGAACTTGCCACAAAAAATAAATTTCAGTTCACTGACTAGGGCCCTATTTTTGTTTTCAGTTTGTAAGATTCTAACCAGGCAATAACACCCACTGATAATGTTCAATACTGTAAATCGCAGATCACTCTATAGCCTATGTGATCCGAATACTTCATAACTATGAACAAGTTCAATTCATCTTGGATGTGAATCTGGATGAGAATCTTCAATTCAGCTTGCTGATTGGAATTTCTGAGAGGCACACAAAACCATGGTCCTTACAAAGAGCTCTTGCAATGAATCCACCCGTAGGTCTATATGTTGTTTTCTACATGAAGTTCACCATTTAATAGCTTGTCCAAAATATATCACACCAAACTTCCCTCATTTTCTGGGTTATCTATGGTAACTGGGGATTTCATACAAAAATACAAACATTGCTGCTATTACTGCTCTTGAGTACAAACATTGCTGCTATTACTGCTCTCTCAAGAGAATGATGGAACTAAACATCTTTATGAACAAATGAAAAATCCATGGTCTCATGAAATATGACCATCAAGGTGAAAACCTAGTGAAACTATTGAGAACCATAAAGTGTCCTCAGTTTTCATGAACTTTCAATGCTATTACATATGAAAATGCATTTATGCTTTCTGAATCTGGGAGATGACAGACACAGCTCATACCTTATCGGTGAGCTGAAGTGTCCTCAATTTCATGAACTTCCAAAGTTATTTCATACGAACATGTATTTATGCTTTCTAAACGTGCGAAGATGATAGATATAGGAAAGGAAAGGTGTAGTGCCTCACTGAACCTATCCTAGAAAAAGAATTGAAGAAGTGAGCAGGATAAAGTAATTCAATTTATGATAAGATGCTTCAAGAACCTAATTAGCATATGTTTATTTCTTTTTATACCGTATTAAGTTCTTTAAAAATGTGAATGTTAATTTCAAATTCTATGATAATTTTCATAGTGTTAGTGATAATGAGAAATTTAGAGAGAATTAAAGGTTGACAATCATTTTGATGTGATTACTTTTAAAACATTGCATTATGAATTATTTACTTGGATATATGATAATAAATTTAGACAATCAACCCTTAAGATTTCAAAATAAATGTCAGCATCTCCATTTGCTCAAACTTTGCGTAAGAATATCCAAACTATCACACACCATTTTATATAAATTAATATGATATTAGTAAGTATAGTACCCCTCCATATTTGTGCATTAGTGTTGTGTGATTTTGCCATCTTATTAAGTTTTGACCTAAATTAATTATTAGAAATATTGTGCCTGGAATTAATTAATACTATTATTGATACTATGATACCATAGTCTAAATATGTAATAAAAAGAACATGATCAACTATCATTAATAAATAGTGAGGATTCTTATTAGACTACAAATGTGAATAGAGGTTTGTGACCGTTGAATCATTTGTGCGTGTTTGAGTTCTAGATAATGTTTAATTGATGTTACTAATTATTATAATCAGTTATTAATTATATCGTATGAAACATGATTTAATTGAAAGTATTTTAGAATATGTTTATAATAATATTATTTTGTTTAGGTCATATCACAAATGTAATAATAATTTAGCATCTTGTTTTATTTTAAAATGTATCTTTCATATTAATTAGCCAGCCGATAGGCTTTCATTGGGGAGAAACCTCCCACGGAGAAGTTGTCTCACGCTGAATTTTAGATTGCCCGAATTTTCTGAGGATCGGAAAAGTAGTGCCGAGAATGTTTAATTTTACCAAATGTCATCACCTTCGCAGCCTTACATATTGCAACTGCCCGTTGGTTTTGTACAAGAAGAAATGAATCGTATAATGAAGGCTGTAAATACTTTGATAGCATGATTAACATTATTTCATACCAATGCTGGCTGCTTTGAAACGCCACATACAATATTTTTAAGATACCAATTGAACCTGAGATGGTTGCGTGGCATATTTTCTTGTTGATGGAAACTAAAAGAAAAATCACAAATAAATAGCAGCAGTGATGGTGTGATCTTTGGGTGCCCATAATTTTTTCTGCGAGTTTGCATAGCAATCAATCGTCTTCAATGTTAAAATAGAAAGGAGGGACAAATAATAATTTTAGAAGTATTGAAGAAGCTTTTAAGTTTTGAAGCAGTCACATGGTAAATAAAGTGAATGAGTGTTTTTATAAAGTATGAGAGGGAGTTTTCAGCGTATAGTAGTGATGGTTGAAGAATAAAACCGTTACGGCCATTAACAATGGCAAGTATGGTAGAAAATCACTGATAATGCCTCTAACAGATCTACTTATAAATGAAGGTAAGATATTAGCGTATGATGGAATAATATTGCATCTCCAAGCAATGAAGCCATATATTTCAATACTACCAGGCGTGTGAAAGATTGGGCAATGTTATGTTTATTTGTACAAATGGTGACGACTATTAATATTTTTATTGAATATATTTAACGTGTAAGAGTACAACCATAAGGTCTTGTTTTTATCAATGTGGAAATATTTGATAAGTGCTACAATGGAAATTTTTGATGGGCAAATTATAGTGTATAAAGAGAAAAGGGGAATTTTAATAAAAGGAACCAAATAGATAAGAGTATAAATGGAAAAATGCAATTGTCATCTCTTGTTTCTATTGGTATAAGTGAAGATATAAGTTGATTTTTCACATAGTAAAGATAAATGCAGTTGTGAAATTATTGGCACGGAGAAAATATTGTAACTTTTCCTAGAATGTGAAACGATACTATATAAGATGACAAATTGATGGAAAAGAAAAATATATTTTTAGTAAGAGGCAAATGTCTCGAGGAAGAGTGAAATGTTTTCATTCATAGGTAAAAGTGTTTTGCAAAATATGCTAATGAGATAAAAGTGCATGTGAAAATCATGTGGAAACTTTTGTTAGAAAAAGGAAGGTAAAATTTGTAAAGTGGATGAAGTCATTTTAGGAATGGCCTTTCTAATACATTTTCCCAAATGAAGGCAAAGAGAAAATGATATAAGCAATTTTGGGGTTTCTTATGTAGGGAAAGAAGGTCCAAGATGACTTTGATCCGTTATCTCAATTAGTATGATGTCTCTCACTGGGTGACTTGACAAAGAATAGACGGCTACTCTTACACGTAATGTATACAAAGGATCTTATACAAAATTATGAACCAGAGGAAGATGGAGGTGGATCTGATAATGTGCACATTTGAAGGCTATAAGAAGTATTCAAAATTATGAGACATTATGAGCGGAAGGAAGATGGAGGTGGACCTGATAATGTGCACATTTGAACTTCAATGTGAATTTCACAAGACACCAAAAACTGTGGGGCCAGTAGGTTCAAACCAGCCTTTCGATAACTATCACTTCAGCTTGTAGATTATATTTTTTTTTTTTGAATGAGGTGCTTTTAATTCAAAATTTGTAGGTTGCTCTAGTTTAGTACCTAGCTCAGTGAATAAAGTTAGCTGAAACTTGGTGATAGGAAGAAAGTGAACTTGACAGTTTCAATATGAGACTTATTTTTTTAATTATATTAGAGTAAGTCATGTGATATTACATGAGTTCACCAACAAAACATAATTAGTGGATAACTATTATTTTCAATTTTTTTGGCATTGTAAACAACTATCATTCTTTTTCTTTTTTTTTCTTTTTTGTATTTTTGGATGCCTTGACAAAAAACATGCTGATGTGACTCTCAAACCCTAGCTATAAACAAGACTTATAAAGTCTACTAAAAAAATTTGAAACTAATTTTAAATTTTTATATAAGATTTTGAGAAACTCATAAATAAAACATAAAAATACAGTTGTTGATCTCTATTGCTATTATACAACCTTTAAAAAATAATCTTTTAACTTTATTTATTATTTGAGTGTTTTTCAATGCTAGTTATGTGTAATGGCTCAACCCTATTCTATAAGTTGGTGTTCATATTCATAAGGAGTGGAAAGATTAGAACTGGGCACCTATGGCGTGGCAGTTTATTCCGCTACACCATAAGAAATAACGAACAATTAAAATGATGTAAACATAATTACTTTTCTTATATTAAATGTTTAAAAATTTGCATTATTCATATTTGGGCATAAAAAATGAAAACATGAGTTTATTAATTTATATATACACATACACTGCCCTTTCATGCCTCTAAACTATGCCATAAATAAGTTATGGTTTTATAGTGCATTGAGGGATTAGGGGAGGGTTTGGACATCCTTGTTTTTATTGCATAGTCATATATCATGTAGTTTTTCGTCACCCACCACAACTTCTTCAGATAAATATTGTCAATAGATTTATACACATAATTATATATTTTAAAAGCGTATAAAAATTATTATTTTTGATATAAAATTTTGTATATTAAACTAATATATGTTATATGCACATATCAAATTATTTTTTCAAATATATGAAATTACATATATTATCTATCGGCTAACCCTTGCACCTCTTTTGGTGCAAGCACTAGTTTGTACATGTTAGAAAAGATGTAATATCATTGTTATTACAAAATTATTAAGATATTAACCATGTAATGTAATGAATTCTTAATTTAACTTAGATTTTGACCTTCTCATGGAGTTGTGTCATGTTCAACCTAACGTATCCATCATGGCATTTTAGACTGGTAAGTATTGTTCAATTAATTTATACTAGGAAGAATTGGGACCGCGAAGATGAAATGAAGTAGATAAGAATCGAGGGTAGATTTGATGAATAACTTTATTTTAAAGTGTGTTTGGATCATTTTTCGAATAGATATCAAATTAAGAATTTTTAGTTATAACCCTTGGCATGTATGCTAATATTTAATAATGCCTTTATATATATTTAGTATAAAAGTAAGAGGGAGTGTATCATGTAGTTTCACTTAACTATGGTCTTAATAAGATAAAGTAACGTATATACTTAATTGGGTTAATATAATAGTAGATGACTATCACAATCCAATTCATTATATTTCAAATTTAATATGCTAATGATTTTATGTATATATTCAATTTGGTATGGTAGTAAAATGCATATATATATTACTTAAATCTAATCAATGAGTTAATGACACACTACCTTGTTTAGTGTTATTGGTTTAGAAGGATATTAATTAGAATCATCCCTAAGATAATAAAACCAAATTATATTTCAATATTAACAAAGACAACTATTGTTAAATAAATATATCTTAAACAATAATTAGGTGATTTAACATTTATGCTAGGTTGTTGAAGATGCATCTTGAAGCGAATTCAGTCTCTGGTTTGTTTGTTTTTTTGAGGTGACCTTGAAAATCATTAAGACACATCATATTGTCGTTGGATCCTTTATGAAGGTCTATGTTCTCCCTTTGGCACACAACTCTAAGTATACCCATGTCTTGCCAACCACGTCTCCTATGGATTTGGTAAGGGTAGCTAGCTGACAAAAAAAAGGGAAGCAAGGCTCAGAGGCCAGAACGCGAATGCTAAGGCTGTGGGTTCAAAAAATGAAAGGGCGACACGATTGGACGGGCTCATTACTCTCTCCACCTACTCTGACCCTTGCGAATTTGTGGGGGGGGAGGCTCCTTCGCGGATGGAGGATTATCGAAAGGGGAAAGACGAAGATAAGCGGGGGGGGGTAGCAGAAAAAGAGGTGGGGGTGCCGCATTTTGTAGCCACCCACATGCCTGGTGAATGCCTACATGTTTTGCATACATGTCTAGTAGTCCTGCGATAGGGACAGATTCAAAAAAGCTTTCATTTTGGCGCTAGCAAGGGGGATGCCGATGGAGGCTGTGGAAATCGGTCATACACTACCAATTACTTTTGCTTGGATGCCGATAGAGGCAGTGGAAATCAGTCATACACTGCCAATTACTTTTGCTTGTAAGTTTCTAAAGTCTTTCCTTTATTGAATTCATTTCTGTCGGTGCTTTGTAATGGGTTCACAACGAACTATTTATTTTGCTAGCAATCTTCTGAAGTATTTTCATCAAATCCATTCTATGCGTTCCTGCTCCTTTTTTTTTAGCATTTTCTTGAGAGTTTCAAAAGCCATTTTTGTTTAACAAATTCATTATGTGCGTTTCCTGTACCTATTCCTAACATTTTACCGAAAGTTTCAAAAGCCCTTTCACTAAATACATTTTCTACAAATATGGTAATCACTCTATTTCATGAGACGACATCTCTTTGAAGCACCCTATCAACAGTTCATGTGCCTTGTATATGTTGTCACCGTTTGTATACAAACTTACCAAAGCGTCCCTATGACAATTTTTTTGGGAAAAATTTCCCCTCTTTATGCAAGACAGAGAGATTTCTGAGATATTGAAAAGATACGAGCAGGGAGTTTGTATTCGATCTCTCATTCTATGGTTTTGTGTTTATCATGCATCATGCTTTGAGTAATCTATTTTTCCATTAACTGGTTTATATGTGTACCATACATTAGAGGTTTTCATTCATATTTTACATTCAATATATTCATGGGGTTTCGGCTTTAACAGTTATATGGTGTTTATAATTGTGTATCATGTATTTTCTTTTAAAAGATTTTTCGAATAGAGTGATGTAATGAATGACATGCCAAAGGTATGGCAGTCATTACCCTCATCATATTTGGTTGTATGCAATTGTTAAACCTCAGTCGGGTTGGGTTACATGTTTTAGTTACATATTGTTATTCATTGCATCCAATCTTTGAGTATTTGTTATATACATACATGAACTTTGCCTCTCACATTGTATTGTGTATTGTGTACCATTTCCTGTTAAGTGAGATGTATATGTCAGTTCTTTGTGTTTACTTCTCACAGCCATTCGACTTTCATAGTTTGCAAATGGCGTGCATGAATTACCGTGTTCATACGAAGCATATTGTATATTTTTTTTTATGCTTAGTCATAAAACCTTGGTTAAGTGTTTGAGTCTTGGTTATGTTATATGTTTCCTAGTGTTAATGTATACCCTACTCCATAATGTATGATGTCCTGTTACAATTTGAGCTTTGCATGATATGAATAGTGAGTTGCATTATATGATTTAATTTTTGAGCATGATTGCATTCATTAAATCATGGAATATGATGTAGATATTTTTTATCAGTTATGGTAATATGGTATGAAAAAGATAATGTCTTCAATGTGTTTTAGTTACACAAGGAACATTAATTATTTTAGTTTACTATTGATACGTTTGAATATTGATATACAATTTTTAAAAGGAAGTTATTAAAATTGTTGTATTTGATCAAAATAAGTGCATAAATTAATAACTAGTTAAGTTGTTTTCATGCTAATGTGTGACAAAGAAATACAATTTATGTTATAATTTGATTGTTCCTAGCAGTTAACATATTATGAGATTAATTTGATGGCTTACACATTATGGTTCCTTAAGGATGTCTACTTAGTGTTCTAAGTTTTGGGACCGTGGAGGGTAGGGTGGCCATATATATGAATAACTATAAATAGGTCGATTATCATTTGATTAAGAGTTGCATACCCACTTCTACCATTCCTTAAAAGATTGGTTTTAAAGTTTAACCCGAACTACGATGTCTCTGCGAGTTACGTAGGCAAGGTCATCTACGATGAGCCCCCGAGGCATTAGGTCTAGCCCTTAGGACTGGAACCTTTGAGTTCTTTCTTGACCTTGATACCCCCTTCCCAATGTTTTGCATAGTTTGCATCTCTTTTCGAGACTAGTTCTTTTTAGTATCTCATAGTTTATTTAACTAAGTCGTTGATGTAGCTTTTCTTACAACCATGTATGTAATCAGAAATGAATTTGACATCATGCATCTAGTACTTGTGTAGAAATATATAAAGATGTAGGAAATGGAGAGGCAAGTAGACTATGATACACATGAAATGAAGAGAAAACTAAGGTATGCAACATCTTCTTATGATTTTTCATTTGAATTCTACGAAAGGATATTGTTTTAAGTTGCTCCATTTCCTCCTTGTGTTGTTGGTAAATGTTATAATAAGTAGAATCATGAGATTGCTGATTTAGTAAGATGGTATGTTATTTAATTACTAGAACTGTTAAAATATAGATTTAAACTTGGTTTTAAAAGCTTTTAACATGAATGTGGTTCATATCTCCAACCCCTTTATATATGCATATAATTATTCGATGATCACCTTATTAGCAATAGTTCACTTGTCAAATCATAATCTTCATGTTTTAAAAGAGACCTTAGTAGATTGAAATTTAGTTTGCCCCATAATGGTTCACCTCCTTATCAGGATGCGGTTAGGTCAAGAACCTTCCTAGAGTACTTAAAACTTCTGGAACCCTGGTTATCAAATTAGAGGGTTGGAGGATATGGACGTGAAGTCATGACTCCCCCTCAACCCCAAACCTAATTCTTGCCTCTAGCATGAACTATCACTCCAGTGCGGTACACTTTAAACTTAGCTTAAGAAATTTGATATAGTTTCCTGACTGCTATCTTCAAGACATTTTTGTTTCTAAAAAAAAAAAAATTTATTATTGCGTTTTTGGATGTAAATTTTTGGGCATTACAAAAGGAAAGGATCTTTTATAGTCCACGATACCAGCCATATGTTTTTTGGTCTACATATGGTGACAGCAATATGGGACTACCCCGTACTCCTTGCGGGAGGCACCTAACTGTGCTACAAACGAGGTGTACATACCCTACCCCCCAATAGGATTTGAACTTATGATCTCTCTTTCAAAAGTACAAATTCTCCACCACTAAGCCAACTCAGGCTGTACAAATATAGCTCATACCTTGTCAGTAAGCTAAAGTGTCCTCAATTTCATGATCTTCCAAAGTTATTTCGTAAGGGCATGAATTTATGCTTTTTGAATCTGGGAAGATGATAGATATAGCTCATACCTTATCAGTGACCTCTGTCACTTTCACAATCTTCTGTTTTGCATATGCATTCGTTATTGATTTAAATGAATGATGCTTCATATTGATAGCACCTCTAGCGATCAATTCATTGTAAAGCTTCATAGCCTCATGTGTCATGCCTTCGGCATTTATACCATGAATAAGAGTAATATAAGTTGCTTCATTGGGCTTGAATCCCTCTCCAACCATATCAATCAATATGCTAATTGCCAGGTCTATCCTATGTTGTTCAGATAGAGAACGAATGAGGCTATTGTAAAAATTAACATTGGGCTTATAATTTGTATTTTTCATCTTTTTTAGCAACTCTAATGCACCATCTGTCCTGCCTTCCTTGCATAAATATTCCATCAACAAGGTATAAGCAAAGACTGGATCGATTCCTGTTCCATAAGAAACGTATTCCTTCACCAAGCTCTCCAAAATATCAACAGCATCAGTAAGGTGACCTGCTTTACACAAAGACTGGACTAGCATACCGTAAGTGACAGCATCTGGAGCACAACCAGCCTTGTGCATGTCAGCCAGAAGGTTGGCTGCATCTCCCCAGCTTTTTGCCCTATAGTATGCTTGGAACAAAGTGCCATAAGTTATTTTACATGGTTGGCATCCTTTTAACCGCATATCATCAATCAATTTGGCTGCTTCATCCAATCTTTCTTCTTTGCATAGCCCCCTGATCCAAGTATTGTATGTCACTGTATTAGGAACATGTCCCTTGCTTATCATCACATCGATGATTCTTGCTGCCTCATCCACTCCATATACTTTGCAAACTACATCAACCAATACGTTATAAGTATCAAAAGTTAGTTCAAAACCCTCCTGCAAATGCCTGTCCAAAAACTTGGAAGCCTTTTCCAAATTGCGCTGTAGACAGAATTGTTGGAAAATATAATTATGTATCCTAATATCAGGGGAAATCCCCTGTTCGCTCATGTCAGTTAGAAGCCGCAGTGCAGTATCCATGTCGCCCGTGACACTGAACCTTTTAATCAAACCAACATATGTCGGCGCATAAACCTCACAACCAGACATCAACATAATTTCCAGTACTTCTCTGGCCCTACTGACTCTGTGACATTTACAGAGAGTAATAATAAGTCGTGTACATAGGTGAAGATGAGGAACGTAACCTCTTGTCACTGTTTCTTCTAGAAACACAAAAGCCCTTTCCACATCATCTTTTTGCAAAGCTTTAAGCATCATGTTCTGGAGTTGTCTTTTCTTAGACCTTCCCCCATGCAGCACTATTCTGCTCATTTGAGGCATTCCATCTCTGCTCCTGTTCTGGAGTTCCATGGGAAACTGGGTTGCATTTTCAGTCTCTTTATTTTGGTATTTTTTCCTCAAGGGTAGACGGCTTTCACTCTCTATAGATGAATGGCAACTACAGAGAGTTGAGGTATCATCATCTCTGGTGCTACTTCCGTAATTAAGTGCAGAGAGAAACCCAATACTTTTGCCATTGCTCTGCTGGAGTTGAGAATAACAATATTGGGATGGAAGGGGACGTGAAAAGGCTGATGAGACACCACTGCTTTAGGGATGTGGTCTTACACACAATGCAGCTACCGCCATTTTTGCTTGCAGAGAATCAAACTATACTACAAAATGGTTGAAAATAAGAGAAGCCCAAACGCAGTGTGAAGCAAAGAATCACAGAGGGACCCGAAATATATTCAACTGATGTTGAATGGGAAGATAAGGTGAAGAGGGGGGCATATGAGGGCCACACGAGAAAGCTAGCTAAAAAGTGTGGACTCTAAATATAATTCTCATCATTTTTATTTCTTATGACTATTTGGTTATGGTTAAGCACATTATAAAAATCTTCAACAATATCACTTAAAGAGGGGTTTCCTAAAGAATATCACTTTTTAAGAGTGGTGATGTCAACAATCTTTCTAATTATTTGACAATAATGATCAATCCTTTCTTTGCAAAATATTTTGGCAGTATGATAGAAACTAGGATCAACAAATGGGCAGAAGAAAATCATAAACGTGCACAAGGGCAAGCTGGTTTTAGGCCAAAACACTCGACGGTTGATCATTGTGTCACTTTGAGGCACATTATCGAAAAAGGGTGGGAGAAAAAGGAGGGGGTTTTTTGTTGTTTTAATGACTTTAAAAAGGCTTTTGACACTGTCCCTAGGGACAAGCTTTGGCTCAAGATGGAAGAATTGGGGATTCCTACACATCTCAGAGTTGTTGTTCATAGGATGTATGAAGAGGTGAAAGTCAAAATCAAAACTTCAGCTGGCATTTCAGAATGTTTTAGGAGTGATATCGGGGTCAAACAAGGTTGTCCTCTATCTTCTACTTTGTTTGGCTTATATATCGATAAACTTGAAGAGTGCTTAAACATGCAAAATGGTGAGGGTATCCAGTTAGGTGAATTTGTAAAAAAGTTGCTCTTCTATGCAGATGATCTCAATTTGATTGTTAAATCTGTCTGTAGTTTGCAAGAACTTTTATTTTCTCTTGAGCGCTTTTGCAGAACGGTGAGGATGCAGGTCAATATCAGCAAGACTAAAGTTATGGTTTTCTCTATTAATAAAAACAACATCAACATGAGTTTTATTTTGGTGGTAGTGTTCTTGAGGAAGTTGCGGAGTATAAAAATCTCGACATTGATTTCAACAAAAATCTAAGCTGGGCAGGTTGCAGAAATAAAAGGACATTAGGTGGATGGTATATGCACCCTAAAATGGTCGCCTAGACTATGGGCCCCCATTCTTCAAAATTATCAAATGACAGAATCAATTTATCAAATTTGTGAATCAATATTTTGCAACATTTTCAATTCAAATCAATTTCCTTGATCAAATCGTAATTAATTCAATTATTTCAATATTTCTTAAGGTTTGATCATTTCATCAATAATCTTATTTAATTAAAAGAAAATATCCCTTTTAATTAAATGAAATAATTTTATTTAATTAAAATAAATCTTTTAATTAAATGATCTTATCTCATTTAATTAAAATCTCTCTTTTAATTAAATAATATTGTCTTATTTAATTAAAATCTCTATTTTAATTAAATAAAATAATCTTATTTAATTGAAAGAAAATCCTTTTTTAATTAAATAAATAAAATCCCCACTTAAAGCTCTCTTTTTGATAAAATAAGGAAATAAATCAAATAAATAAATAAATAAAACTCTTTTTTCTCCACGCATATTCCTAAGTGGTGGGCTTTTTCCTCCCTCTTGCCTTTTTTAGGGATTTATCCCACATTGCTCTTGAGGATGCATTCCTCTCCACACTTTCATTTATAAGGAGCCCTCTCCTCATTTTGGAGGGATCAAATCAGAGATATAGAATTTTTATGCTATTGTTATACTGCAGGTTTGGAGAGCAATTTTGGAGGAGAATTTGAGCACTTGAACTTGGATATTGCAACTTCTATCTTCTTGTCTTCTTCTTTCATGTCCCATAGCAATCCATTTGGATTAATTTTGCACTTGCATATTATATTAGACTCATGTTTCCTTTCATAGATTAATCTTGCATTTGTATTTTTTTTCATAGAATAATCATGCATTGTTATCATATACATTAATTTCCTTTCTTGCATTGTTATCATATAGAATAGCTTTCATTTGCATGCATACTTGATGATCATGGAGACTAGCATTCTTTTTTTTCCTCTTTGAATCTCTCATTTTATGGTGTACTTGCAGGGGCACAAAATAGGTTAATCGGAGGGCCTCCATTACAAACCCTTGCACTCCATGAATAGAGAGTTATGAGTCACCATTCGAGACCTCATTCTTGAGCAATCTTGAATATAATGACTTATAAAAGTGTGACACATTTTTAGCACACATTTTTGGCGCCCACCGTGGGGTAGAACATATATTTTTGTCATCACATTCAAAAAAAAATTCTATCTTCCTTCTATCTATGCACGTAGCCCGAGGCAGATTTTCAAAAAAAATCAAAAATCAAATTTTTTTACTATATTAAATTTGATGGCCACATGACCGTCAAGATCTAGGCCTTCTGTGACAGCCCCCAGCCTGTCAATTAATCTCGCAATCTGCTGACGTCAGCAGGGTTTGAAAATTCTTTGTTTTCACCATTGGAGTTTTTAAAATCGCAATCTAACTTCAAACGATGATATCTTGCTCATTTTAGGTCCAAATTGAGTGCAATTTCTTTTTATTTTGGGTAGAAGTGTCTGAATATTTCTGGGTTGTTCTTAGTTTCTAGATTTGAGTCACAGATTTATTAGAAATTGCAGGTTTTCATCACTGTAAATGTCTAATCCTATGTTTTGCAACTTCCGAAGCCTCATACGGTAACATTTTTTAGTGCAATTTTTTTTTAAAGTGTGTGATTTTTCATCTACTTTCTAAATATGCAATCAGATTTCTAATTTTATGATTTTTCTAATGCTGACCAATCTTTGGCTTTGTTGTTCTTGATGTTTATCTTTGATCACAGCCTAACAGTGGTTTGCAAGACGTTGAAAAAGAAGACTCAAACAAAGATTACTAAAATAGGAACCCACATGCAAGAATTCTAAAATGAACTTCTATTTGGTATTTTTAGGAATGACAATAATGTCAGGAAAATATGCTCTCGCCCTTTTGGGATGATCAAAATTCTAGAAATATTATTATCATTTTTTTATGTGTTTGAAGTGTCTTTTAGATTGTAATCCTAAGAATTATATGAACGTATCCTCTCCCCTTGCCTTTGTGGATCTTGGGTGTAAGAGAAACTCATATGATTCTTTTAGCGTGGCTACCTCCTGAGTGCTTTAATAGATCCAGTGAGATTGGATTGTCCAACCAGTAACAGGCTAAAGCCAAGCCCTTCTAAAACTGGTATATAAAAAATGTCATTGTGATTAGTCTCACAGTGGACAGGTGTGAATTCGATGTGGCAACCAAAATCTCCTCTAGTACCCTAATGGTGCGTTAAATTCCCTTTATTGTTAAGGTGAAAACCTTGCTTTGAAATGATTGGGGAGCCCCCTTAATTGGGAAAATGACTTGATCACAACCACCTAAACGAATGTCTTGACTACAAACTTTGTTTTAGTGACCAAAAACCCTCTATCTATTGGTGCAGAAGGTCAGAGACCGACTAAGACGTCCCACATTTTCACGGCTCTTAGTAGAGACAATAGTCCTTTGGAAAGTGATTCCCTTGGGATTCGAAGCTTGGTATGCCTGAGAAGTGAGTGCATATGTAAGGAGGAGTTTGTGCCTCCAAGCTTCTAAGTTGTCCGCTATGAGTAAGCGTAGATGAACTTCGGTTCAAGTGGGAATTCAACAGATATTGTCTTGGCTTACCTAGGTTGTGATGTGATTGTTTCTTTTACAACAAACAATCTGCTTGATGTGTCTTGCGTGAGTGAAAGATCAAAACATACATCCAAACATTAAGATAAACACCAAAACGATCAACAAATCTGCATTCTTAAGTGTCAAACTGTCAACTTGCTCATTTTTTTTCTATCATGTCATTTTCAGTCTTCCTAGGTTGATCCAGATCAGATTAGGTCACTTACCCCGTTGTTAGAAGCTTGTTTACACTTTGGATTCTTATGTTTTGACCTCTTGAACTAGTAATCTTTGGTTTCACAAGTGACCTTGCTTGGAGTTGGTGAGCTAGAAATTGTCCTTGTTGAGAAGATAAACCTTTAGATCCTTTGATAACACACTTGGAGAGTTTTAGTAGTCTCTTATCCATTCACTTCCATACAAATTCAAATTAAATCAATATAACTTGGGTAAATCATCCTCCTGATCCATATGTGTTAGGGTATTCACCCGTTCAGTGGGCACCTCTGTCGCAGTGTTGGTTTATGCCTCTTACAAAATCCTACCTTATCACCTCTCTTTTGGACAAGTGAGTGCTTTTACTATCCTAGTTTGGTACCAACGTTTCTAAGGGTCATCCTATCACCTAGTACCTTTTCTTTCATGCTAGTTACAACAAAATATCAAGTAAATCAAGGAAAATGACCTCAAGTGGTCTTTAACCAATTACCCTTAGTTCAAACTCACCAAAAACATAAGTGAAAAGAACCCATATTTAATCAATCGCCTAGGAACAACTCGGAAGTGTGGTTTGATTCCAAGAGTCACCTTAGTGAGTTGGGTACCCCCTTAGCATCTTCTCACTCTTCTATGGATATGAGTTACACAATGACTCAGAGAGAGAAGGAAGACATGGATAAACGCCTTGATGACATATTTGCGAATCATAGAGATGTTATTTCATTTGGTGGTTCCTCTCGTGACAGTTGCCCAGTGTCACCCCTTATCTCAATAGATATCTAGATGCACACCAAAGGGCTGAGAGAGGTAAGAGGCAAGCTTATCAAGATGATTTATCACAACATGAGAACCAAGGAGATGAACTTTATGACACTCATGTTAATGAAACCTATACCAACAACTTGTTTATAAATTCAAGGCCAAGTCCATTGCTCAAAACATCTTCAAGATACATGAGTGAAATACTTAATAGGATTGAGCATGAAAAGAAAGCCTTCCTAGATGAACAAGCTGAAAAGGAAGATAAATTTAGAATCCTAGAGTTGGAGAGACAAACTTTGGTGAAAATGGAAAAGAAAGCCTTCCAAGAAGAGCAAGATAGGCTCTTGGCTCAACAGCTCAATGATCAATTAAACAACATGCGTGTTAGTGGTGGAAACAACTCTCCTCAATCCACTCCTCCTAAGACTCCATGAAGTGGGAGACATTCAAGAACGTCATCACGATCTCCTAGCCCTAGAGGAAGAAGGGCCTCAAGACATGATCATTATAGGAGGCAAACACCTCCTAGCAACTCAAGACAACCTTTACAACGTGCTCATCATGGTTCACAATATGGGGGTAGTAGCTCGAGTTTTGATCTCAGGTGTGGAGAAATATTTAGAGCAAAACAAGGATAAGTTCCTAGAGAGTTTAATCAACAAGGGTGCTAGAGTCCCGTACAACCATGATGTGGATAAAAAGATTAAGAAGCAAGGTCCATCTCAAGAAGAGGAAATCAAACAACTTAAGAACATGATGGAGAAGATGTTAACACCCAAGAATTCAATCTCGCTGGATTCAATTTGTCCTAATCCTTTTGACAAAAGTATTAACATGAAAGAGTTCCTTAGAAAGGTTGAAATTCCTTAATACAACAAATATGATGGGAATGGAGATCCACATGATCATGTGCACCAGTTTTATACCACAAGTTTTGAGTTCCATCAAGATGACTCATACCTCATGAGATTGTTCCCATGGAGTCTTAAGGGTCAAGCAATGGAATGGTTCACCAACATAACTCCCCCTGTTAAGACTTTCAAAGAGCTTGTTCACAGATTTGTTCAACACTTTGCATACAATCTTTCAAGATCAATCACCATGTTGGACTTATGCAATTTAAAGCAAAATCAAGGGGAATCCTTTGTTACTTTCTTGCAAAGGTGGAGAGGACAATGCTCTCGCTACTCTAGAACCATTCCTGAAAATGAAAAGATTGATATCCTTGTTAGCAACTTGGTTCCCGAAATGCGGTATGAAGTTAGGAAGATGGTTTTTGATTCCTTTGACACCATGGT
>MU225014.1:923304-936705 GCA_018584345.1 Thuja plicata | reverse complement strand
AACAACAACAACAATGGTCAAAATAACAACAACCCTAACAAGGATAAAGGGAAGAACTCACATTGGAATAGGAACAAACAAGTGGTCAATGATGGAGTTGTGGACTCCTCCCAACCTAAAGATCAAATTGTGCTCCACTTGTCTAGTGTTGTACAATCCATGAAGCTCAATACATCTAATCAACAAGAGAACAAACCGAGATGCCAAGATCAAAGAGAGGCATCAATTTTCAAAACTTGGTGACTCATATGAGGATGTCTTGAAAACACTTATCGCCAACAACCTTGCACATCCTCAAGATCCTGTGAAGCATTATATACCTGATGTTAAGCCACATTGGTGGGATGAGAAGGCCTTTTGCAAGTTTCACAATGGTATTGGACATGACATTGAAAATTGCTACAAACTCAAACATCTTATTCAAGATCTCATTGACAATGGGAAGCTCAAAATAGATGGATTGAACACCAACGCCGATCATAAGGCATTCAAGGAACCGTTGCCCAAATATGAGAAGGAGGAAACCTCTAAAGCTAAGAATGGAAAGTCTTAGATCAATTACACTTACACAGATGCGGAGAATACTATCAATATGCTTGATTTTGTAGAAGAAAATGTCAACATGATGAGGGGTAAAGATCCCTATGGTTATGATCTAGACGTGGAATCTCCTCCTATCTTTCATGAAGAACCTATTGTTGTGCTAAGGGGTCCTAACTCTAGAGGGTCGTCTCAAACTCTTAATGTTGTCACATGAAGTCAAAGTCTCATTGTCATTAGAGGACCCAATTCAAGCCAATCAAGTAAACCTAAGCAAGTGGCATCCAAGAATGTCACCTTAAAGCCAACAGTCAATCTTAAGTCAAGTTATAGTCTTGTTGATCAGTTGCAGAAAACCCCAACTCAGATTTTGATCTTTGAGCTCTTCGAGTTGTCCCCAAGACATAAGCAAGTCCTTGAGGATGCTTTGCGCATGGAAAATGTCCCCAACAACTTAGATGTTGATCAATTCCAGAACATGGTTAACCACATTGCTAGCCCTCATTACCTTACATTTTTAGAGGATGATGATAAAGCCTTGAGCCACCCACACAATCTTGCCCTTCATATTGAGGTCATGATCCACAGAACCCATGTCAAGCGTGTGTTGATAGATGGGGGTTCTGGGCTTAATGTTTGTTCCTTTAATCTTTTGAAAGAATTGGGTTATTTTGAGAAAGTCATAGATACCAAAAAAAAGATTAATATCAAAGCCTATGATGAGGTAGAAAGAAGTTCCAAGGGATTGGTCATCCTTCCTGTTAGGATTGGCCCTGTTGAAAAATATATTTTATTTCAAATAGTTGACATTGGACCCTTTGCGTATAATATCTTACTTGGTAGACCACGGATTCATGATATGCAAGTAGTGTCATCTACTTACCATCAGTGTGTTAAGTTCCCCTACAATGGAATAGAGATTTGTATACCTGGGGATAACACTTTATCTGTCAATTCCATTTCAGCAGGAACTCATGTTTCCCTCAATAGAGAAGCAGGAGATTTTAATGCAACCTTAGTTGAATGTAAAGACAAGCTTAAGTCAATAGACCTTGGCATGGGGGCAATCAACTCAACTCCCTCACAACATTACCAGTTTCACCTCGGTCTTGTGGCAAGCTTTCACAAGAAAATAAACCTTCCTCTTTAGCTATGACTTTATTTGGCACATTTGTAGAGTCCTTAGTGCCTATCCAAGATGAGAAAGAAGAGACATTTGTTAGAGACTGGATCTATTGAGAAGAGAAATATATGCATAATGAGAACTTATCTCCCTCTCCTAAGGCTTATGGAAGAGGGTACACTTTTGTCAGAAAGATGGGCTATCCTGGACTTGGCCCTCTTAATCACAGATTAGATGCTAGAGTTGAACCTCTTGATCATGTTCTTTTTGGACGCAAGTCTAAGAAGCCGGTTGGCCTATGCTTTGCAAATCACAACAAGCACACTACTCCTATCCTTGATAAGTCAGATAGTGAAGATGAACAATAATATATACCTAGTTTGACAAATCAACAGGACATGTCTGAAGATTGGGTCCCTTCCACTAATCTCCTCTGGGGAGATTCAGATATTCCGGTCACTCGTGTGTCAGTTGCAACTTTAGAAAAACATGAATCAGATATAGAAGATCCTTTCAGAGAATGTCAATGAAAGAATCTTGTTTGTTTAATGGAAAGAGAAGGAGTTACTCTTGATGAGACTAGAGCTTCCACCTCAAGATGTCCCAAAACTTCATGGTGTAAACATCCTAGTTGCAGTTTAGACACAAGTTCATATGAGCATGAATGGGACTCCTTTTCTGAGTCCTCCACAATTGATAGAGATATTGATGTTATCCACACTTATAGTTCTCAACCCAAAGTAGCCAACGAGTCACATGTAGGATTAGAGGATTTGAACCCACGTGTTTTCTTAGTGGACGATTCTTTGCTTGTTAGGATGAATCTTGATTTTGGTAGCTTAGAAGGATACTTGACGGAATTTGACTCTTCGGTCACCAGGGACAATATCATTCACATTTATAACCTTGAACCAGTCGTTGAATTGCCTCTTGTTTATCCTAACCTCATTGATTGGTCCCAACGTTATCAAGAACCTGATCTTTTAACATTTCAAAATGATTAAATGAGATAGCTTGTTACCTAAATTCCATTGAACATGTGGTCTCTTCCACCAGTGGACCGGCTACCAGCATGACAGAGCCAGACATCAAGTACCTTAGTCACAAGATAAAAAGAAAAGAAAATCAAAATAATAGGAATTCTGATGGCAAAAACCACTGTGTGGTGGTGTCAGAATTGAAAAAAGTAAAAAGAAATGACGTATCCAAGGGTGAAAACCTCTCTGAGGTGCCTAAGGATGAGGTGCTTGATCGTCTCCCCAACTATTTTCAAGATAGATCTTCAGTGCTTATTGAACCAACACAAGCAGTCAATTTGGGTATAGATGAGGCTCCACAAATAGTACACTTGGATGAGTCCTTGTCACCTCAAGAAAAAGAAGCTTACACTAAGTTCTTACAGACAAAGAAAATCAACTTTGCATGGACTTATTCAAATATGCTAGGGTTGGACATTAATCTTATCATGCATCACTTGTCCATAGCTCTAGGTGTCAAACCAGTTAAAAAAAAATTGAGAAAGATGCATCCTGTCATAGCTCTCCTAGTCAAAGCAGAATTGGAGAAACTCCTTAGTGCAAGATTCATAAGAGCTATCGCCTATGCTGAAATGGATATCAAACATTGTACCAGTTTTCAAACATGACAAATCCATTTGAATTTGCACAAATTTTAGAGATGTCAATAGAGCATGCCCAAAGGATGACTTTCCACTTCCCAATATAGACATGATAGTGGATATGACTGCGGGTTATGAGATTTAATCACTTGTGCATGGGGTACCTATTGTTGGAACGTTATGCCTTTTGGATTAAAAGAATGCAGGAGCCACCTATCAACAAGATATGACAACCATTTTTCATGACATGATGCATAAAAACATGGAAGATTATGTGGATGACACCTTGGCCAAGTCTAAACAAAGAGATACACACTTAGATGATTTAGAAGTCATTCTAGATTGCATGGAACAATTTCAACTAAGGTTAAATCCTGAGAAGTGTGCATTTGGAGTCACCTCTGGAAAACTACTTGGCTTCATCATTTGAGAAAAAGGAATAGAGGTAGACCCTGAAAAAGTCCAAGAAATCATAGATATGCCACCTCCTAGAAACATTAATCAAATGAGGAGTCTTCAAGGACGTCTTCAATCTATAAGGAGATTATTTCACAATTGGTGAATAGAGCTCAATTCTTCAACAAGAACTTACACAAAGGATTCAAATGTGTTTGGAATGAGGATTGTCAAAAGAGTATAGATCAAATCAAGCAGTACATGGAAAATCCTCCCATTTTAATGCCTCCTATCCCAGGAAAACCACTTATTCTATACATTTCAGCGACATAATCTTCCTTGGGGGCATTACTATCCCAACTTGATGAAAATGGGAAAGAAAGAGCAATATACTATATTAGCCACACTCTTGTTTCATATGAGGTTAACTACACCAACATTGAGAAAGCTTGCCTTTCAGTTGTGTTTGCTTCCCAAAAGTTGTGATATTACATGCTTGCACACACTATACACCTCATAGAAAAAATAGACCCACTCAAGTTTTTGCTAGGTAAGGTTGTCCTCATAGGTAGACTTGATAAATGGATGATGATCCTTTCAGAGTTCAACATAGAGTACATTTAGCGTAAAGCAATCAAAGGACAAGCCATAGCAGATCAATTAGTTGATTTCACAATACAAGATAATGCACCTATTCAAGTTGACTTCCCAGATGAGCACCTCATGTATATGACTGAAAAAACATGGAAGATGTTCTTTGATGGATCCTTTATGAAAAAAAATTCAAGAGCTGGTGTGTTGTTTGTTTCTCCTCATGGGTACACGATCCCTAAGTCTTATAAATTATTGTTCCCATGTACAAACAACATTGCTGAGTATGAAACTTTAACAAATAGAATCACAGAGTTACACATCTATGGGGATGCACAGCTGATAATCAACCAAGTTAATGATGAATATCAAACAAAACATGATAAAATGGTACCTTACAAGCAAATGGTTGATTCCTTGAAATGCTACTTCACATTTGTCACGTTTCAGCTAATCCCTAGAGCAGAAAACAAAGTAGTTGATGCTATGGCTACACTTGCTTCACTCCTTCAGTTAGAGCAACATGAATCAAGATTTGAATTCATGGTGGAAGAGCTACATCACCCTATCTATGACTCTCAAGAAAGCTATGTCATTTGTACCCTTGTTGGTCATGATTCATCCCATTATGGTGCCATTACTCATACCTTCGTGATGGCATTATTCCTGAAACCTTTAACCGATCTAAACGTAGAAACCTTACCCAAAACACCTCTCACCATTTCCTTATCGTTGGTGATTTGTATAGGAGGGGTCTAGATGGAACACTTCTTAGATACTTAGAAAAGGAGGAATCTGACCAAGTGTTAGTTGACATCTACGAGGGCATTTGTGGGGGACATTCCAATGGTCTTGCCATGGCCCAAAGGTTGCTTAGGGTAGGGTACTATTGGCCTATGATGCAAATTGATGCAGTAGCTTTTGCAAAGTCATGTGAAAAGTGTCAAAAACATGGTAACCTGATACATGCTCCAGGCAGGGAGCTCATTCCTTCTATATCGTATTGGTCATTTCAGCACTGGGTCTTTGACCTTGTTGTGTAGATTAATCCCAACTCATCAGGTGGACACAAGTTTATTATCACTGCTACTGATTACTTCATTAAATCTGTAGAATTTGTCCCACTTTCTATTTCCTCAGGCAAGACACTCTCTCTATTCATTCTGAACCATATCATCTATCGATATGGAGTGCCTTTCGAGATTATCACTGACAATGGAGGCCAGTTCAAAAATAAGGACCTTAAACAACTCGGCAAGAAATTCAAGATTAAACAACATTGGTCCTCCATTTACTTCCCGCAAGGAAATGGTTATGAAAAGGCATCAAACAAAACCATTCTTAAAATCTTGCATAGAACAGTCTATAAGAATGGTAGAGATTGGCACTTACAGATAAATCTGGTTTTGTGGGCCTATCGAATGAGTATTCGTACTCCTACTGGGGCTACTCCTTTTGCCCTTGCATATGGCACTGAAGTAGTGTTACCTTTGGAGGTTGAGATTCCTTCACTTAGAGTTTCCCTCAAAGGTCTAGTTACAGATGAAGACTACCGCGCCATGAGACTTCAAGAGTTAGAATTTCTACATGAGAAACGTCAAGCATCATTTGACCATATGAGGTTTTATCAAAAGTGAATGTGCAAAGCCTTCAACAAAAAGGTTTTCCCTATAGAATTCCAAGTAGGAGATCTTGTCCTACATGAAAATCCCAAGAATCAACAACATAGAGATCAAAAGGGTAAATTTGAACCTGATTGGCTTGGACCTTACATCATTACAGCAACTTTTAGGACAAGTTCTTATTTACTGTCTATAGTAGAGGGAGTGCAGCTCTCTGATCCTATCAATTTCTTACAACTAAAGAAGTTCTATCCATGATGCCCATTCTGTCTGGGGGCATCCTTTCTACATAATTATTGATCCTGAAAAAATCCAAAAAAATGATATATTGTCAAAAATTCTAAAAATTAGAAAACGTCCTGAAAAAATGATCTTAGTGAAAACCTAGCAATAGGCGCTTTGATGTATCTCCAAAAAAATTATATATTCCAAAAATACAAAAAGTAACAAATAAAAAAAAGTGCCTTGGTGAAAACTTGGAAACAAGCGCCTTGATAGCAAAAATTCAAAAAAATTATAAAAAGTCCTAAAAAAGAAGAAAAAAATAAAAAAATAAAAAAGTTGTAATCCAAGTGGTGAAAACTTGGAAACAAACACTATTTGAGGCCTTTGCACCCCTATTTTTTTAGCGCGTGTCCTGGACACTTAGCCTTTCTCCAGCATGCCTTGTCCTTGTTGCCTCAGTCTGGAATTGGTCTTTGTCTTTGTCTAGGGGGCATAACTGTGTTAGCTTCGATCTCTTGGATGTGTTAGTCTTCACCTCACAAACGGTGTTTTTCAACACCACCCCAACTATATTTTTCAATACAACCCCTGACATCGAGTATTTTTCAACACTTATTGATTTGGTCTTACCCAGTTTTGTCATGTGGTCTTGTCTGCTTGCAAGCATTCGATTCTTATCGTCGGAACTCAGTATCAGTTAACACACTTAAATTTTTAAACACAAAACTTAATGCTCGAGCTATGTCATGATATTTTTTTTGTATGCTGACTATTATTGATTTTCGTTGAGTGTCATTGTCTAATAAGTCTCTCTGTGATGCATAGCTAGAGGACTTAAGGCATGGGGCATGTTTTTATTTGCTTTCTGCTTGTGGGTGTGGTCTTGAAACTCTTGAGTGTCTCTTGTTGTTCTCTTGACACACTTAGGAAATTTGAGGCTTCGTCCTTGACTATTTTTGCACAACCATTCTTTTGGTCATCTTGGCCTCTATGCGTTGATGCAAGTGTGGTTTTTCTACATTAAATTGGGTAAGCTAACAAGGAAGTCATCTTGACCTTTATGTCTTTGATGCTTATGTTATAATCTTTCCACATTTCAATCTGATATAAATCGCATTCATATCTTCATAGTTGCGCTTGTGACTAGTGATGATTGTGTGATTTTTCGATGTCCGTTAATAATAGCCCAATGATGAAAATAAGTTCCTTAACATTCTCTCATGAATGATGAACACAAAGTCCTATGTTACAGTTTCTCTATTGCAAGTACACCTTTGCATTTTCATGTAGCTTGCATTGTTAGACTTCATGTTAATTTGCATTTTTAGGCTGCATTATGAGTTTGAGAGGGTTTTTCCTTCATCTTGCGTGTGGAATTTTAATCAATTATGGTCATGCTATGATCTTCATTTCCTTATCTTCTTTCGTGATCTCAATCAAAATTTTATATCTTAAACAGTTGATTGATTTTGGGGCATTCTATTTCTTAAGGCAAATTCTCTTTCTTCTCTCCATATCTTTCCACCTCTTCCAAACTTCTATCTTCCATTCGCTTTCACCCCACTTCATTTCTTCTAATTCAACCTTGGGGCATAATCTTTCGTGCTTGATGATCTACCTTGGTTTTGTGATCCTTATATCTTTCATCTTACATTAAGAACCTTATTTTTAGTTCGATTTGATCAAATTTATCAATTTGTTGTTTCTCCTCTATCTCATTTTGATTTCGATCACGAGGGGGAAGTACCTATCAAACTTCAATCCTTGATTCAGCTTTATCAATCGTATCAATTGCTCCTCTTGGGGCAACCTTGCTTGAGATTATTATTTTGGACATATCAATTACCTATTTACAGGGGTGTTGACCTTATCTTTTTCAATCTGCTTATCTTTGTCCTGGTGTGTTCCCATAAAGATCACACGTCTGGGTTGTTTTGTGATTCCAATTCGATCTCACACTTCAACTGCATTCTTTGACTACATGTGTTCCCATAAAGACCACACATTAGTCAAAGAGGGGCAAATGTATGCACCCTAAAATGGTCACCTAGACTATGGGCCCCCATTCTTCAAAATTATCAAATGACAGAATCAATGTTTTGCAAGATTTTCAATTCAAATCAATTTCCTTGATCAAATTGTAATTAATTCAATTATTTCAATATTTCTTAAGGTTTGATCATTTCATCAATAATCTTATTTAATTAAAATAAAACATCCCTTTTAATTAAATGAAATAATCTTATTTAATTAAAATAAATGATCTTATCTTATTTAATTAAAATCTTTCTTTTAATTAAATAATATTATCTTATTAAATTAAAATTTCTATTTTAATTAAATAAAATAATCTTATTTAATTGAAAGAAAATCCTTCTTTAATTAAATAAATAAAATCTCCACTTAAAGTTCTCTTTTTGATGAAAAAAGGAAATAAATCAAATAAATAAATAAATAAAACTCTTTTTTCTCCACACATATTCCTAAGTGGTGGGCTTTTTCCTCTTACTTGCCTTTTTAGGGATTTATCCCACATTGCTCGTAAGGATGCATTCCTCTCCACACTTTCCTTTATAAGGAGCCCTCTCCTTCTCATTTTGGAGGGATCAAATCAGAGATATAGAACTTTTATGCTATTGTTATATTACAGGTTTGAAGAGCAATTTTGGAGGAGAATTTGAGCACTTGAGCTTGGATATTGCAACTTCTATTTTCTTGTCTTCTTCTTTCATGTCCCATGGCAATCCATTTCTAGATTAATTTTGTACTTGCATATTAGATTAGATTCATGTTTCCTTTCATAGATTAATCTTGCATTTGTATTTCCTTTCATAGAATAATCATGCATTGTTATCATATAGATTAATTTTCTTTCTTGCACTACTATCATATAGAATAGCTTTCATTTGCATGCATACTTGATGATCATGGAGACTAGCATTCTTGTTTTTCCTATTTGAATCTCTCATTTTATGGTGTACTTGCAGGGGCACAAACTAGGTCAATTTGAGGGCCTCCATTACAAACCCTTGCACTCCATGAATAAAGAGCTATGAGTCGCCATTCAAGACCTCATTCTTGAGAAATCTTGAATATAATGACTCATGGAAGTGTGACACATTTTTAGCACACAGATGGAAGACATTTTATGCTCTTCAAAACAGGGTCGTGTGTGTGATGAAAATGTGTCACACTTCTATAAATCATTCCATTCAAGGTTGCTCAAGAATAAGGATTCAAATATCGACTCATAGCTCTCTAGTCATGGAGTGCAAAGATTTTGTTATGGAGGCCCTCAGATTGACCTAGTTGTGCCCATGCAAGTACACTATGAAATGAGATATTCAATGCATAAAAATAACAACTATTCTATATGATAACAATGCATAAAAAGAAATTAATCTAAATGATAACAATGCATGATTTATTCTATGAAAGGAAATACAAATGCAAGATTAATCTATGAAAGGTAATATGAATTTAATCTAAAATGCAAATGCAAAGTAATCTAAATGGATTGTCATGAATGCATGAGAGAAGACAAGAAGATAGAAGTTGCAATATCCAAGCTCAAGTGCTCAAATTCTCCTCCAAAGTTGCTCTCCAAACCTGCAGCATAACAATAAAAATCTGGGATGCTCAAATGAGAATGAGAGGCTTTCTTATAAAGAATAATGGACGGTGAAGATTAAGAGGCTTTTAAAGCAATGGTGGAGATTAAATCTTGGTTGATCCATTTGTTTTAAATTTTCAAGAGGCAAAATCAAAGGCTATGATTAAGAGGCAAAAAATCCCACCACTTAGGAAAGTGTGGAAAAAAAGAATTTTTATTTAATTTAATTTAATTTGTTTTCTTTTTCATCAAAAAAAGAGCTTTAAGTGGGGATTTTATTTATTTAACTAAAAAATGGATTTTAAATTAAATAAGATAATATTATTTAATTAAAAAAAAGATTTCAAAACAAGATAAAATCATTTAATTAAAAGAAAGATTTTTAATTGAATAAGATTATTTTATTTCTTTTAATTAAATAAGATTATTTTATTTATTTAAAAAGTATCTTAATTAAATAAGATAATATTATTTAATTAAAAGATGGATTTTAAAACAAGAAAAAAATATATAATTAAACAAGATTATTTTATTTATTTAAAAGATATCTTAATTAAATAAGATAATATTATTTAATTAAAAGAGGGATTTTAAAACAAGATAAAATCATTTAATTAAAAGAAAGATTTTCTTTTAATTAAATAAGATTATTTTATTTATTTTAATTAAATAATATTATTTTATTTATTTAAAAGGGATATTAATTAAATAAGATAAAATTATTTAATTAAAAGAGATTTTCCTTTAATTAAACAATATTATTTTATTTAAGAGATATTTTCTTTTAATTAGATAAGATTATTGATGAAATGATCAAACCTTAGGAAATATTGAAATAATTGAATTAATTACGATTTGATCAAGAAAATTGATTTGAATTGGAAATATTGCAAGTCATTGATTCAGAAAATTGATTAAAATGATAAATGGGGCCCACAGTCTAAGCGACCATTTTATGGTGCATACATTTGTCCCTCTTTGACTAATGTGTGATCATTATGAGAACACATGTAGTCAAAGAATGCAGTTGAAGTGTGAGATTGATTTGGGATCACAAAATAATACAGACATCAACACCATTGTAAATAAGTAATTAACATCAGAACAAAGATAAGCAGATTGAAAAAGATCAAGTCAACACCGTTGTAAATAAGTAATTGACATGTCCGAGATAAGAATCTCAAGCAAGGTTGCCCCAAGCGAAGCAAATGATAGGATTGATAAAGCTGAATCAAAGATTGAAGTTTGATAGGTACTGCCCCCTCGGATCGAAATCGAAATGAGATAGAGGAGAAACAACAAATTGGTAAATTTGATCAAATTGAATTAAAGATAAGATTTTTGATGTAAGATGAAAGATATAAGGATCAAACAACCAAGGTAGATCATCAAGCATGAAATATTATGCCCCAAGGTTGAATTAGAAGAAAAGAAGTGGGGTGAAAGCGAATGGAAGATAGAAGTTTGGAAGAGGTTGAGAGAAATGGAGAGAAGAAAGAGAATTTGCCTTAAGAAAGAGAATGCCCCAAAACCAATCAACTGTTTAAGATAGAAAATTTTGATTGAGATCACGAAAGAAGATAAAGAAATGAAGATGAGAACATGATCACAGTTGATTAAAAGTCCACAAGAAAGATGAAGGAAAACCATCTCAAACTCATAATGCAGCCTAAAATGCAAACTAACATGAGGTCTAACAATGCAAGCTACACGAAAATGAAAAGGCGTACTTGTAATAAAGCAACTGTAACATAGGACTTTGTGTTCATCATTCATTAGAGAATGTTAAGGAACTTATTTTCATCATTGGGCCATTATTAATGGACATCAGAAAATCACGCAATCATCACTAGTCACAAGCGCAACTATGAAGATATGAATGTGATTTATGTCAGAATGGAATGTGGAAAGATTCTAACATAAGCATCAAAGACATAAAGGTCAAGATGACTGTGATGTTAGCTTACCCAATTTAATGTAGCAAAACCACGCTCACATCAAGGCATAGAGGCCAGGATGACCAGCAAAACGGTTGTGCAAAAACAATTAAGCATAAAGCAAGAAGCAAATAAAAACATGCCCCATGCCCCAAGTCCTCTAGCTATGCATCACAGAGAGACTTATTAGATAAGGACAATCAACGAAAATCAATAACAGTCAGCACATAAAGAAAAGATCATGACATAGCTCAAGCATTAAGCGTCACATTTAAAAATTTAAGTGTGTTAACTGATACTGAGTTCCGAGGATAAGGATCAAATGCTTGCAATCCAACAAGACAACATGACAAAACTGGGTAAGACCAAACCAATAATTCTTGAAAAACATTCGATGTCAGGGGTTGTATTGAAAAACACTATTTGCGAGATGTCCTAAAGACTAACACATCCAAGACACCAAAGCTAACACAGTTATGCCCCTAGACAAAGACAAAGACCAATTCAAGACCAAGGCAATAAGGACAAGGCATGAGGGAGAAAGGCTAAGTGTCAAGGACATGCGCTAAGAAACAGGGGTGCAAAGGCCTCAAGTAGCGCCCGTTTCCAGGTTTTCACCACTTGGATTTTATTACAATTTTTTCTCTTTCACTTTTTCATTTTTTTTCTTCTTTTTTTTTGGACTTTTTATAATTTTTTTGAATTTTTGCTACCAAGGCGCCTGTTTCCAGGTTTTCACCAAGGCACTTTTTCTATTTTTTTGAATTTTTTGATTTTTTAGTATTTTTAGAATATATAATTTTTTTGGAGATACATCAAAGCGCCTATTGCTAGGTTTTCACTAAGATGATCATTTTTTCAGGACATTGTCTGATTTTTAGAATTTTTAACAATATATCATTTTTTGAATTTTTTTAGGATCAATAAGTATGTACAAAGGATGCCCCCAGACAGAATGGGCATCAAACTCCCAAGCAAGATCACATCATGCAGTCCCAATGCTTAGCAAGGTGGAGGACAAGAGGGATTAGCAAGCTGGTGGAAGAGATGGAAGACAAGAGAGTGAAGGAGAATGAAGGGAAGAAATCCTCAAGAGAACCCAAGCTAGGGGAAAATAAAGAAACATCATGTGAAGCACATTTGGACAAGCAATGAAGGGCCAACATAGGATAAGTCACAAAATTGTAATGCAAAAGAAGGAAAGGATGCAGTCCAAAGGAGTAGACATGTCAAGAGGCTTCATAGCACCGTGTTTTACTCTCTTTTTTTATTAGATCAAGACCAAAGGGGAAAAGGATAGCGATAGGCAAAAATGAATGGAGGAAGATAGATATGAAGGCTAAACATGAAAGGAATGAAAGCAAGATCATCGTAAGATAGCTCACAAGATATCCCAAATGTTCATGTATAGAACAACATTGTCAAGATCAAAGAGAATATGAAATGGATGAAAGATGTAGAAGAACTACGCATGACGCCTGTTTGCTAGGTTTTCATCACGGTACTTATCTAAGGTGCCACAAGGGAGTGGTTTTCACCATAGGACAAATTTATTTCTCTTTAATTTTGTTTTTTATTTTTTTATTTTTTGAATTTTTGAATTTTTAAATTTTTTGGAAGAAGGCAAGCTTTTTAGATAATGCTCCTTGAAAGGATAAACCATGATATGCCAAGGATCCAAAATGATATGCTCAAAGATGTCGATAGGGAAAGGAAGATGAAAGAGAAAAATGGAG
>MU225014.1:876457-901373 GCA_018584345.1 Thuja plicata | reverse complement strand
TGTTCCTTTTGATCTCAACCGTTCATCTCCCCATCTCTAGGATTGATCTCAACCGTTCATTTCATCACCAATTCCTATATAATAAATCCTTCATAACCATTTGAAGGATCCAGGATTTCAAGCTCTCATGCACCATTACTCCGTTAGTTTGGTTCTAGCATTCAAGCCATCTTGCGATCACACACACACATTTCAGTTGTCAAATTCTCGACGCTTCTCAAGTCATAAACGCTGCCCCGCCAATACTGAGCATCAAGAACAGCGTTTCGGAAGGAGTAGAGAGAAATAATAGAAGCTTCAGGCTTCGTGGGGTTTGCATTTACTTGTCTTCCTTTCTCTTGCTTGTACATTTTATTGCTCACGTTTCTGTTATTCATTTAGTAGTCATTGTATACTTGATTTGCATTCATTTGTGAACCTTTGCTACTAACCCCCGCCTTTCGAAAGCTGTCGGGACCGGAGAGAGAGGCGTACAAAAAGGTATCGTAATTAAATAAGATAATATTATTTAATTAAAAGAGAAATTTTAAAACAAGATAAAATCATTTAATTAAAAGAAAGATTTTCTTTTAATTAAATAAGATTATTTTATTTATTTAAAAGGGATATTAATTAAATAAGGTAAAATCATTTAATTAAAATGGATTTTCCTTTAATTAAACAATATTATTTTATTTAAGAGATGTTTTCTTTTAATTAAATAAGATTATTGATGAAATGATCAAACCTTAGGAAATACTGAAATAATTTAATTAATTACGATTTGATCAAGAAAATTGATTTGAATTGAAAATATTGCAAGCCATTGATTCAGGAAATTGATAAATTGATTAAAATGATAAATGGGGCCCTTAGTCTAGGCAACCATTTTAGGGTGTATACATCGTGAAGTGGAGGTTTGGAATTGGAAAACTATTCAAACCTTGTTTGGTCTTCTTGTGATGTCGGTTGTTCTTTATAGGTGTGACTTATGGGCCAACAACACTTCAATAGCACAATGGAAACAAATTGAGGGAATCCAAAAGCGTTTGATCACAAGCAAATTTAAAATCAAAAGCACTGTCCCATATGATATCATGCTAAGTGAAATGGGGGCTGCCCCTATCAAGGCATTTGCTATGGTTTGCCTCATAAGCTATCTAAAAAGAATCAAAAAAATGGATGGTGATAGATGGTTTAACGTTGTCTTTAATGATACATTGTACAAATGAAAAAAGACATGGATGTAACAAAACATCAAGTGGATGAGTAAATGGAATATCCAATTCAATATGTGTCCAACAAATAACAAAGAAATAAAGGTCTTCGTTATGGAGAAATTTTACAAGAGAAATTGGGGAAATGGGATTGGAAGGAAAAAAAAATATTATATCAATGAGTTCAACACTGCATGTGATCAACTCCAAAAAGCGTACATAGGGGCCAACATTTCTTGGAGAGCTAAAATTCTTATTGCTCAACTAAGAACCAAAACTCATCAACTCCGCTATGAGACCGGGCGTTGGAAGAGGCCAAAGGAGGCTTGGGAAGAGAGAATTTGCATGTTTATCAATTCTAGGAAAGTGGAAACTGAACATCGCTTTATTTTAGAATGTGAAGCCTATAAGGACAATAGGGATAAATTTGTGGATACTATATCTGATAGCTCTTGGCATAACCTATTCAGTGAGGAGTACATTAAGAAGTTAGGTGTGCTCATAATCAGCTTGCACAAGAAAAGAACCGAGTTATTAAAGTCGGCTTAAGTTGCCTAGCTGTCCCGTAGGCTATGTTTAGCCTCATGAATGTTAAATTTTTATCTTAACTATCTTATCTTAAACTAGCAATCGAACGTAGTGTGTAATGGGTATTCAAGAGTTTTGGAAGGTCTATTAGAAAAAAATGGTCTATATATTGTATAGACATGTAGTTAATGGGATCAATCGGTATTGTATTGAGTGGATGATGACTTTTATGCAAAAAGCTTCTCAATAGAGAAACCATAGCTTCAAATCAACTTTGCATTCACTTTTAAGGATCCAAAAGAACTAAAACAAAACCTGATGATGGATCATAGAGTGTGATTCGAAACGTCGATGCGAAAAAATAGTGCACACAATCGAATTCCAGAAAATTGCATTATTATTGATGGAATATGGAAATCTCTTCATGTTAAAACAAAACCTCCAAATCTTTCAATGTTGGTAGAATATTCATTGTTTTCTTCTTGAAGATATGTCAAGGTCATAGTTTGCATATATTAACATTATATGGACCTAAGTATGATTTCAGTGTCAAGTTTATCATTTCAGATTTTGGACTATGCTTAAATATATTAGGTTAACAAAGGGCAAATATTATGTTTAATACATGGTTGTAGATTTAATTTATGGTTGAGGATGTAGTTACAAGAATATTATCAGTTCATATAGTTTTAAGGATGCATTCAAAATAATCTTAAATTGTAATCATCTTTTGATATCATAATTGTGGAAGTCTTATGTTTTTAATACAAAATATTATTAGAATTATTTTATTTTTTAAAATTAATAATTTAAAGATAACTCTTAAAATAAAATATCTTAAAATAAATATTTTTAAATATTAAAATAATGAAGATTTTTAATGTTATTGAAGCTAATATAAAATTCTTAAGTATAGATTTGAGATTTGTATTTCATTAAATATTTTTTAATCAATGATTAAAATTTTAAATTCATAATTGATTTTAAAAAAATATATATTTAATATTTTTTTCTTTCTATTATCGAAATTTTTTTATTATATCAATTATAAGTTTATCTTTAAATTTTATTTTAATGTATTATTATAGATGAAAAGATTACTTCATGAGATAGAGAAAGTCCTCCACCAAGGTTCAAACTCGCGAAAGTGTATTTGGGTAGGTTTGATACATAGGTGAATTTGACAAATGAGATCCTTGCACGTGGCTGCTTCATGGAAGGAAGCTTCTAGTTTAGATGTATGCTTACTCATATCATAGTAAATGACAAAGTTGTCAACATCTACACATACTGAAATGTTTTCATAAAAATAATGAGAAGATTGATTCTATTGTAAAACACTTAAAAAAAAGTGCAAGGGTATAAATGATGACAATTGAAAATATAAAAAATATTTTAATTATGTGGTCAATTTCAAGTTAAGTGGATTAATGGATTAACAAGTTGTGAAGTGACAGGGACAAGGATTAACATTCCATTCACAGAAAATGACTGCGGTTTAGCCATAAATATTCTTGTAGGAAGGCATTTCTTATTCTTTTAAATATTACATACCTACATTGTGGAAAAACTATACTTATGATTTATTATAATTTAATAAAGTAGTATATGCATTATTAATAGACTGTATAATTTTATGATAGGGAAAAATAATATATTATATATATTTATTAAATAAAAATTCAAAATTAGTATTTACATACTAGTTTATCACGATGTTATGTATGATATATTATATTGCTTTGCCTTATCTAGATGTTTAGATGCTTACATTTGATTTTTATGTATTATTTCTTCTTTTACAATTCCATACATATGTTTTATTATGTAGAAAATTTAGATTATGATTTCAATATCCTTTTATGTATAAATGTTTACTTCTAATGCATGACTATGAGTGCCCAAATAGTTTGAAATACTTCATTTTAGATTTACATGGACCTCAAAGAAGAGGTAAAATATAATGTTGAAATTCACATTACCCGTTATCGATTCCAATTTTGTTTTGGGTCATTTTTTATTCAATATCTCAACACAATTGCATGGCAATATTTGACACATTGTTGGGTTATGTTTTAACCCCTCCTTGATCTATGCCTATTCTCATTTATTCTCATCTCCATGAATTTCCATGTATTCAAATTTATCCTTACCGATTTGCATATGTTTTCACACATTCACTTCATTATTAACTCACATTTACATGCATGTAGTTCCTAGTTTGAGATTTTGCATCTAATGTCTTAGGTTAATCATGTAGTGGTTTAGCTCCCATATGATATAAAATTAGGAAAAATCTCCCACATCTATAGAAATGATATGATAATCATATACAACTTTTCTTTTGATTTGATTGATTCACATTTGATTTGTCTACTCCTTTTATATTTGGGATTGGTAGTATTAAAAATACCTTTAGAGGATTTTAATTGTGTCATCACGAGATGCATTTTCCAAGGTCATCCCTTAAAAAAATTACTCAAAAAATGAAGTATAATACTCTTCAGCCATGCAAATATTCTTAGGATGAATATGTAGATCTAGACTCACTTTAGAGCACAAGTTGAATTGCTTCCTTTCTTAATTGTATTTAAGATTTATCTTGGAATGATTAGAGAGGAGGGAATATAAGGAGATTTGATGAAGAAAAAAAGAATTCAATTTGATGCTTCTAAATACCAATATATAACATCAAATTGCACAAATTTATATTCAGTTGTCCCTTACCGATAAAGGAATGGACATAAGTTGGTCAAATTTTGAATTTGAATTTTAAGTTTGTGAGGGTCATGCATGTAAGTGTAGGGTTGACATTACAACCCTTAAATTGACATGTAACTTGAAAATGATAAGTAGGAGCTATTTCCCACAGCAAGTCAATTGATGAGCTAAAGGGGCTCTATAATGAATGGTTTATGAGGCACAACACTTGTTGAAGGTTTTGCAAATGGGGTAGCAAGATAAGTGTGCTTAACCTTGGAGGAAATTCCATAGTTCAGCGCACTTGAGTTGGAATCGTACTCAGATCGGTGACTTCCTTAGGAAAGCCTAGTGCTTCACCCTTGTGAGCATCACCTAGATGCAATGAGTGCAATAGTATGGGGGATGAGGATAAATATAATTTTACGTTTAATATGTTGCCAAACCTTCTAAATGTTTTTAATATTTAGCTTGGTAAAAAATATTAAATGATGCACAATTCAACATATGTTAAATGTGGAAATTATTTGCTTGTTTTGATGATTATATTATAAAATGTACAAGATATATGTTTGACTTTGCATATAATACATTGACATAGAATAATATTGAAATGTCCATAACCTTTTTTCATGTTTGACTGTCTTGAAAAATTTGTTGTATATTTTTATGTCATCAATATTTCTATCATTTAAATATCCCTATAAATTATCATGATATTCAAAATGTTTGAAGTATAATATCATTGAATATTCAACTTCACCCATCAAACTTTTTTCTATTTTTAATATTCTATCAAAATTCTCTCATTTTTATACACTAATATCAAACTTGTCCAATATCTTACATCGTCTTCCATTCTTGAATCTCTAATATCACTCCTCCTCTCACCAACATCACAATATCAAAATCCTCCCATATTCAATACCCTAATATTAAAGTATATAGTTCAAAATTGGAATGTCAAATACATGACAAAATCTCGAGAATCAACAACCATGATATCATACTGCTCCCATATTTGATAGGATGATATTGAACTTATCCCATATTCGATGCATTTTTCCATCTCCAAACCCTTGATATGGACTCCTATCATATACATTACCCTCATATTATCCTTAGCTCATCTCCAACACCTTGATATCAAACTAATCCCATCTAAAACATCCTTACATGCACTATTCCCATCATTGGTGGTACTCGGTATCAAACTTCTCCCATCTCTGACACCACAATATCATACTTTTCTAGTTGGTAATAATCATAAATTATCTTCTAGAGATTATTCATATTAATGAAACTTTATATTTGAAATTTATAAATTTATCCACTAGTAATAGAAAGGGGCTAATGAGACTGTGGCACAAGAAAAGTGCATTTCATCTAATAAGTTTACAATCATAGCATAAGAGGGTTTATACATAATAGTTATAAATCCTAATATAAAAACAACATAGATACATCAATATCTCTAACAAAACTTGCCAAGAAAACATGCAAGGAAGACACCAAGTGTTTTTAGTTTCTTTTATCATATATTTTTTTAGTAAAATCTAAAAGTCTCAGAAGTTTCCATATTTCCTTTGCGGATTTTTTAATAAATCAACTTGTAGACAAATTTACCTCCAATTTCATTTTCTACTAAAGAATAAAATCTGCTTGCTTGTTACCCGTTAATGGGTGTGGGAGGGATAAACCTCTTTCTAAGGTAGAGAAAGATCATAGAAACATTTGGCGGTCACCATCCCCTGGATGGATCAAGATTAACTTTGATGGTTCCTCGAGGGGCAATCTCAGAGTATCTGGAGTAGGCTACATTACCCAGAATGATAAAGGTGAGATTCTGGCATTAGGAGCCAAAAGGATACAGGACAGAACAAATAATGAGGCAGAATGCCTAGCCGTAGTGGGAGCTATCCTAATGGCTAGGAAACTCAATTTCACTAAAGTTCATTTGGAGGGCGACTCCCTTCTGGTAGTAAATGGTATCTTAAAGGGTCAGATGGACACATGGTATTTGAACAATCATATTAGAAGAATTAGAAGCATTATGGTAGAGTTCAAAGATTTCAAAATCACACAGGTGCCGAGATTGGCTAATAACTTAGCAGACAAGCTTTCAAATGTAGGAGCTAATGGGTCACTTGAGGAAAAATTTGAAATCTTTGAAGATTTCACTACGGAGGCGCTAGTTGAGGATTACTGATTAGTAGGAATCATAACAAGGGTTGATTTCCCAAAAAGTGTGTGTGACAACGTCACCTTTCCAGCTATGTGGTTGGATTTCTAATTCCCAAGCCTTGATTGTCGTCATGATGAAATCATCTTCCTTCCCCATATCGTTCGACAGTATGTGAATCCAAGTTTTGTACTGCGGGAGTAAGAGTATTGATTGCCTTTGGGCAAGTGGATGGAAACATCAACTATTTCTAGAGGCTTCAGCGGCTTTTTGTATTCACTAAACCTGCTTTGTCGAAGTGCAAGACCAGTGTGATGGAAGAAAATTTCTCCCTATCAATGACGGGACAAATTCTGGCGTTCGACACACCCATCACCTTGAACAGGCTAAGCCACATTTTTGTCGGTGAGGGCGATGACTTCTGGGGGGCTATTAGGGAGATTCTTGGGGAACATTTCTTGCAGAAAGGATGGTGGCTGAGAACAAATCTGGATATTTCATCCATTTTTGTGGCCCTCACTCTCATGGTGGCCGAATCCAAGGCAGAAGTAAGGTGTGTGGTTAAGGATTACATGGTGGTGAAGTGGATTGTTGGAGTGGAAGACATTATTGAACAAGCGGAGGTTGGACTGGGTCTTAAGATGGGGGAGGACCCTTTTCTCATGATTGGTCGGGGCAGCCGTGGTCTCCAACCACTGATTGTCTGGTCCACGGCTTGCCCGGAGGACATTCACCTAGCGCAGGCGCTAGCAGGATGGAAGGATTTGCTGGTCGCGCTGGCTAGGGACAAGGTGGAGATTTCAAAGGTGGTGTCTGAGACTGCGAACAGGAAATTGAAGAGGACAACCATTAAGTCCTCTGCTTGTTTGGGTGAAGATGGTAGGCCTCTGGTCCATAGGCAGTTACCAGTCACAAGAAAGGGTGCAAGGGACTCTGCAACTAGGTTAGCCAGAGATGCAGTGATCGCGGGGCCGAGTGGGGACACTGCGACCAACATCTTGGTGGGTGCTCTTGTGGACAAATTTGGAGTGTTTGGGAATTTCTCCAGAGATGATGCGGTAAAATGGTTCTGGTAGTTTGTCTTAGTTTGTCTTAGTTTGTCTTAGTCTTTTTGGGTCTCCTTCTACTGGGCTAGGTAGTCTGTTGATAGACTCCTCTATTTTTTGGTAGCCCTGTTTTGTGGTTTCTATAGTTTGGTTCTATATCGAATGTATGGTAGTCTATAATGCTTGGGTGTACAAGCCCCTTCTGAACAAGAATGTAACCATCTATAATGCTCGGGTGTATAAGCCCTTTTTGAACAAGTATGTAACCGTGAATTGCAATCAATATAATATCTCAAAAATTACCGATCAAAAAAAAAAAATCTGCTTGCTTGTTTATTTTATTTGAGCATTTGAAGATTTGCATTATTGTTGTTTATGTTATAGTTGAAGCAGCGGAAGATATTTTTCTTCTAGATTTTAAGTCTTTTTACCTCAGAAGGTAAATCCTTTCTCCATTTATTCATATTAAATTATGAAAAAAAGGTTTTGTATTTTTATATATGTAGATAATTTAATATTAATATAATTTTTGTTAACAAATAAAAATTTGAAAAATAATATTTTTATTATTTGACCATATTTACTCATCAAATCTGTGGTTTCTTTCAATAGTCATTTTATAAATCAAAGATTATGTCTATAAAATTTAGTTTTTTAGTTTGTTATGTAATTTAAAAATATTTTTGATAAAATATTTTTGATTAGTCTAAATTAATCTAAATTAATATATTTGTCTTTCAATTTTTAAATCTATAAAATATTTGATAAATAATCAGTTTAATAATGAGAAATTATGTTTACAAAATTTATTTTTTAGTTTGCTAATGTAAAAGGAATTTTATTTATTTTTTAATAGTAAAATTATATTTTTTTGTATTTTTTTTCTAAAATAGTGTCTATTTGTAAACTATTATTAAATGCATTGTTATTTTGTAAGAAAGTTTAAGATGAAATGAGTTTAATTACTCTCAAATTTTTGAAATTTAAAAACTTATAATATACTTACAAGTTAATCCATCTTCACCTTAAATCCATTTCACAATCTAAAATTAAATTGAGCAACATTTTATAGTACAAAATAGTTTCATAATTATATTTTTATTTTAAAATTAGAACAATGGCATCCAGTTTTGAATAGTCATTAGTTGTTCACTTGAATGTAAATAAATTTCAAAGTAAATAAATTTTGAATGTAAATAAAATTGTATTTTTTATGATAATCTAAAAATTACCTTGTAAAAGATTCAAACACGATTTTTAAAAATAGAATGAACCATGATATCTTAGTAGAATTGACTAGGTAAATTTTATGGTCCACTTTTTATCCTCATAAATTTTATTATGTAAAATTTTAAAATGTTGAGCTATATCACAAGGTCTTGATAGTATGAAACTATGTTTTAATATTTATTGTAGCCAAGCAACACCCAAATATAGCTAAGAATATTTACTTGATTTATTCATATTTAAATTTATAATGGCATTCATTTCGCAATGTCAATATTTAATTTATGTCCTAATTTTTATGTATTTATAACTATTAGTTAATTAATCTATGCTTAAGACATTTGAGGGTAACTACATCAAAATGGGGACAAAAAGAAGTAAGAAGTGATAACTTAATTTTTGAGCCTAAGTAATTTGTCAATACTTTTCTTTAAAAAACAGGAGTATTGATCATCTCATTCTTATTCAGAATGTTGAGGAAGACTAAATGTGAATCACTTCTTGAACTACAAGTGCAAGATATTCTGAACCAAGGAAATCATTTCTCGAGTCATGAACTAGAATGGACACCTATTGGAAATGATGGTAGCGAGATAGACTTGTGTGTTGCAATCCCTCTTGAAAGACTACAACACTTTGTCAAAGGAGAGGATTTGTTAGATAGTACAAAGACTACATTTATATGCAAATTGCATAGAGAACAACTCAGCTACAAATCCTTCTAACCACACTACCAAAATATACTCGGGGTTTGCTTGTATAATCATTAAGCATACCACTTTTTATATTTGATTTTTGTTATATGAATTAATATATATTTTATGTTTGCACGCATAAATAGCTATCATTGTGCTTTTGGCCCTGAAGACAATAGAAACAAATCTGAAAACAAGAAAAGGATACAAAGGTTTTGTTGGAATAATGGAATGGTGTGTACAAAGAGGGGAGGGGTGAATCAGTACCCTTAAATTTTTTTATCAATTAACCCAAGTAGTAATATTTCCTTGCATTATCGACCATATTATTTTTCTACCTTATGCATGTAATATCAAAACATAAATGTAATTGCATGTAAACATTCATAGAAACATTCATGAAAAGTAATTACACATGACACAAGAATTGGTAACGCAGAAAACCCCTGTTAGAAGGTAAAAACTGCAGTGGGGAAGAAACCCAGAAAGCTTCACTATCTGCAGAATGGAAGGTGTTGGTTAAGGCTACAAGTGTGATCACTTTGTTAGATTTGATAAACACAAATCCTCCCAAGAACACCTGCATGCAAGACTGTCACAAGAAGAAGCAAAGTGCAGACAGAAGAAAGAAAGAGCTATGGCGGCCAAAAGGCCAGAGACATCGAATCCATGTTGACAGAAAAAACTTCTATATTATCAACTATAGAATACAATAAAATGATCTCCCTTATTGAAATGCAAAGAAGTGAATCCTTATAAAAGGAATCACGAAACCCTAAAGGGGAAAAACCCTAAAGAAATATAAAGCTGCCTAAGTATAACTTAAGCATAGAGTAGATAGACTAATAATTAAATGAATTAATTATTAGCTAAACTAAGACTACTCTAACACCCCCCTTAAGTGTAACTTAGGGAGAAGCAAAATAGCTAAACTACTGCAGAAAGCAGGAAAGATGGGTCCCGGCAACAAGGCCTGATCAGGTACCCAAAACAAGAAAGAAAACTAGATGAAGGAAACTGAGCCTTCAATCTAGGGAAAAGATGTCCCAGAGAAAGGAACAAGAATGAGAAAGAAGCATCTCTGAAGCATGTAGCTGAAAACTCTGTTAGAAGAGACTGCTAGAACCCCCACTGAAGTGCATGACCAAGTAGAGAAGACAATGTCTGAAGAGCTGATCAATCGAACCAGGAAGCAATAGAACCAACAGGTGAACCCCCCCCCCATAATGCTAAACCGGGAGAGGTGACAAGAACACTGAAATGCAATGCCAGAAACATCTGCAGAAGAAGAACCAGGAACACCAACAGTGCAACATAAGTACACACACAGGATAAAGGGCGGTGTCACCGCGACACAGCATAGGCTAATGTTGTGGAAGGTACACTCACTTGACAGAGGTGGATGTGCCTAAAATGGCATAAACATCATAACCCCCCATGGCACTTTATAACAGAGTGCGAGTACAAAAACACACAAGGTGTACAAGATCCCAGATATACATAAGAAGGCACTTTATCTCAGTGCATTTAAAGAATAAAGATGCATCAGAAGAAGCATATAAGCTCAAATGTCAGAAAGAAGAGTGAGCCAGAAGTACAGTAGAAGAGATCCCAAGACCTGTAAACCCAAGCAATCCACCAGAGTGCATAAACTGCCAAACTCAGAGGAGAGAAAACCTAGAGTAGAATCTAGAAAAAAGACCCCTGCAACTGAGTAGATCACTGAACCAGATTTCTGATGATATCTGGTTTTCCAAAAACGGAGTCCGGATAAGCCAGATATGACTCCCGGAAGGCAAAAACAAATATCAGACTTCAATAGAAAAAAACACTGTTGAAATGGTAGAACCCAAAAACCTAACCTCCATCATCGGAAAGTGCTTGGAAAGATCTTTTCGACGATATATGGAAGTCAAAAAAAGATCCCCGGATGCTCAAGATAAAGCGAAAACAGTCTCGGGGGGTCAGAAAGGCCTCAAAGAGCAAAAAATAAGCCCCTAGGGCTAAAAAAAGTAGGCCCCCGAGCGCATGGTGCGCTCAGGGGGTTGGGCTGAAGCCCTTGGTCCTTCATAGGACTGGCCACTATGCTGAAGTGCCCGCGGGGGCTGGAAAAAAATCTGCCACCGGCGGAGCGGCGCAGGGGAGCCGGCGGGGCGGCGCGAGCCGGGGCAGAGCGGCGCGGGCGGTGGCTGAACCGAAGGCGAGTGCAGGGAGCGGTGGGGGCCGCAGAGGGCACCGGGCGGCGGGGTTCAGGGAGGTGGCGCGGGGAGCGGAGGGCGCCGGGGGCGGCAGGGGCCGCAAAGCGGGGGCGCCAGAGGAGGGCGGAGCTCGCCGGTCTCAGAGAGGCGCTACCGGCCGGGGCCGAGCGCCGGTGGTGCGGTGGCGGCTCGGCGGTGGCACCATTTTTAAAACACTTCCTACGCTCTAAAAAACCATAAAACTTGATTTTTTTGATTTTTTTTTTGAATTTTTCTCGGTTTCCATGCCCGTACGGCACTAGAAACCAAAATTTTTTTGCCTCGGGGCCAAGTTGTCCAAAATGGATAAACTTTATATGGATTCTAGAGTTTTTGGGTGCTCTGAGCACAACGGTAATGTCCGTTTGGGCCCAAAGTGACCAGAAACAAAGGTCCCCCTAAATCCATACAAAACCTTCTGTAAAACCTCTGAAACCCTCTGTGCTTCAACAAAACTCAAACAGTGAGCAGCAAGCGAGCTCTGATACCATGTTATATTTGATAAACACAAATCCTCCCAAGAACACCTGCATGCAAGACTGTTACAAGAAGAAGCAAAGTGCAGACAGAAGAAAGAAAGAGCTATGGCGGCCAAAAGGCCAGAGACATCGAATCTATGTTGACAGAAAAAACTTCTATATTATCAACTATAGAATACAATAAAATGATCTTCCTTATTGAAATGCAAAGAAGTGAATCCTTATAAAAGAAATCACGAAACCCTAAAGGGGAAAAACCCTAAAGAAATATAAAGATGCCTAAGTATAACTTAAGCATAGAGTAGATAGACTAATAATTAAATGAATTAATTATTAGCTAAACTAAGACTACTCTAACACACTTCTGATGATATTACCCTGTTAGGAGTAACATTCTAGACTGGTTAGGTCTACTCGGTTAAGAGATTTTAACAACATTGTTAAGTGTGCGCTCGGTTAAGAGATTTACAACAAGACTGTTAAGTCCACCTTCTTAAAGGATTTATTCTATTTGCTACGATTGTTAGAGAGTAGTAAAAAATACTTGTTGACCTGATAGTATGCAATCTTGAATTTATCATTACAGATCCTTTAAGTTCACAAGATATATGTATCACCTATAGTAATTGATTCATACCTCTGTTCTTCTCGGTAGCCTTGAATCTTGTTCTTCATAACTGAATTCTTTCTTTTGTGTCCTTCTACATGAAACTCTATGTCTGATATATATATATATATATATCTGTTGCGGCTACAATTATTATTGTTCTGATTGATTACTACATCTATTTATACATTGTATTGACCTCATTAGGTTTCACACTTTACAATAAAAACTCTATGATTAAAGGTTTACAAATTGACCTTGATCTCCTAGTTTGCATGTTTACAATCAGTTAGACTGATTAAAACTATTACATGTGCTTTACTTGTTCCTCAAGAAATGGTTTTATAGCTAAGCACAAAGCTAATTATAAAAATTGAAGTACTTTAGTTGACATGTATCTAAGATCCACTTTTCTTGAGAGTAAAATTGTCTCTTGGTTGACTGATGCTTGGTCTGCTATGTAGTTTGTGCTTGGCGATGTCTTTGAACTGTCTGTTGGTTTACTCTGTAAAATGTGCTCTCAGTTTACTTTGTAAACTTTCTGTCGATGATAGTTTGATTTCGGTGCTCAGTGTGCTTGTCTGTTTTGGTGACCTTTGTACTTAACTGTTCTGGTAATCATTGCACTTAACTGTTTTGGTGACCATTGCACTTGTTTGTATGTTGTCACTCGGTGATCATGTAACTTACATTCCAAAAATTATTTCCTTGTATACTAATGACAAATTATTATCATCAATCTCCCCCTTTGGCATTAGTATCAAAAACTGATATGTGTAATTAACTGATGTGTTCATTATATACACCAAGTGTTTATCTTCTCAATGAATCCCCCTATGTGCATGCCTCGGTACAGTGTATGTACATGTGTTCCTTTGTAAGATATATACATTTCCACTTTTTGCATTTTCCCCTTTTGGATTTTTCCCCTTTGAGTACATTCATTTTCCCCCTTTTTTGAAAATAATTACAAAGGTGTAGTACTTACAGATTGTCAAGTATGTGAGCATGGGATTTTTTAATGTCTTCCATCTTTTTCTCCCATTGCTCCTTGAGGTGTTCCATGGTCATGTGCTCCAAAGTGATTATGGCGTGCATGTCATATATACTCTTGGTAACTGACATTTCTAGGGTGGCAATCAATGTTTTTGCCGAAGTCATGTGTTGTAGAAATGTGAGATTTGGTAGTAATAGAGCTTGGAGCTCGGTTACTTCATCTCTGGTTTTTCTTTCAGTCTTTTGTATCTCTAGTCTCAACTATTTTGATTCTACAATATTCTCATAATGCAATTGGAATGCATTTTCCTCAGTTGTGAGACTTTGTGCACTAGCCTTAAGATCTTCATATATCTTTGCTATCTTTTCACTATGCTCTTTAGTGAAGTTCTCTAGTGTGCATAACTTTTGAACTAAGGTAACCACTTCTGAAATAAGAGGTTCCAATGAATTTACCAGTTCAGAAAGTTTTACCCTGTTCTCTACCACTTCTTGGCTTATTTTCTTGGTGAGCTTATATTGGTACTTATCTTCTGCTCGTTCTTCTACGGCCTTCTCAGAATCCACATTTTGATTGGTGATTTCCTCAGTCAGAGCAAAGAGTTGATCAAGTATTGGTGCATTTTGATCAATTTCTATGTCATACACTATTTGCATTAGTATTTCCTTTGTTATTTCCAGTACTTGTGTGTTATTATGCTCCTTTTTGAGCTTATCTTGTATTGCCTTTCTTTTTCCAAGTTCTCCATACTTGGTCAGGAACTTGGGATCTAGTGTCCTTGGATCACAGTCGGGTATATCTATAATTTCATCAAGTGTGACCAAAGGTTTTCTCTTCTTCTTCTTCTTCTTTGGTATGTTGTTGGAAGCAGGGGAATGTAGAACTAGAGCAAGTTCCTTCTTTGTTTCTTTTGATTGGGTGATTGTGTGGGAGTGGTGTTTCCTTTTGTATGTTTCTTGGTATTGACTTGTTGGTCAGTAGTAGACATCTCTACTTCAACCTTTTATGTATCTGCAGCTTTGTTTACCTCTTCAGTTTCCTTGGCATCACTTGGTATATCCTCTCCACTTGTTTCTTTCTACTCTGCATTTGTATCCTTTTTCTCCCCATGGTCATCACCTTTCTCCATCGGTATCTCTCCATCAGGATCAGGTGTCTTTTCCTTTTCTTTAGATATGATATTGATAGCTTGTATCAATAGTGGCAACATCTGGTGTTTCCGTTTCCTTTGGTTGCTCAGTGGCAACACTTACATCTTCATCATTCTTGGGATCATCATCAGAATCAATATTACTTATATCTTTTATGGTGATCTCTATTGTATCCCCTATTGATTGTAATGTCCAAGGTACATCATCCATGACCTTACTTGCCTGTGTTGTCAAATCAACTGGAGTGATATCCTCGGTATCATTGATGAAAATATGTTTTGGGCTCGGTGTGGCCTCCTTTTCTTCATAGTGAGGTGTCTCGGTAAAAGCTAGTACCTGCTTGGGGGCATTGAAGATTTCATTCCAAGTCTCATTGCTTTCTTTGTCAAGGTCTTCTAACCTGCCCTCTAGTACTTTGTATGCTCTCATCTTTGATGAGAAATTATTTGCATGCTCCTTCATTATTTCATCAATTTATTCAACTATTGACTCGGGTGGCATGAGTGTAACTAGGGATCTTTCCCTTATCTGTTTCTCTGTATGCAAGGCATATATCCATCTTGTTGATATGTTGTCATTAAGCTCTTGTGGAATTTTCTTGTTTAATTGTATTCGTATATACTTGTATGCAACCATTGCCTTAATTATGGCTTCTTATATCTTATACTAATATTTGGGAGACAAGGTTATCCATTGTCTTATCTTTCAGTGTGATATGCTCCCTATGTTGATGATTGACTTAGTAACTTCATCAACTGGATTGGGAACTTGGATCTTTTCAATTTGGAGTCCTTGTTCTTACTCATCATGTTCAGTAGCTTCCTTATCCTCTTTTCCTTTGATATATCTCCTTCTTTGACTTGGTGTTGATTTCCCAGTTTGAGGCTTTCTCTATTAATAAGTCCTCATAGTACCTTTTTTTACCGGTGATGATTCTGCTTCTTTTGTAGTCTTACTCCTTGTTCTTGATGCAGTTGTTACATTTGTAACCTTTGCCTTCTTGGCTGGTGGTGCATCAGATTCAGTAGATTTAGAATCACTCAATTTTTCATCTTCACCGACGGGTGACTGTCCCTCAGTGATATCTTATTCTGATTCTTCATCATTTACTAACAGTTTCTTCTCAAGTGTTTTCACCATCTTTATTTTCTTCTGGTCTATCTTTTTCACTACTAAGCCAGTTTTGATTCTAGACTTGGCTTCTTCATATGTTCCAAATATGCTAAATGATTTTTCCACTGCTTCATTTAGAAATGCTTCAATAGCCTCTGTATCTTGATCAATGTTCATCTCATAATCCAGTGGTGGTAACCATGTTGTTCTCGGTACAACTGGTTTGATTAGAGTGGTGTCGGTATCCACTATGAAACATATGTCATCCTTGTATTATTCCACCAGTTGTGCAGGGATCCTCATTCTCTTCTACATCCTGTCTTTGAAAGATGTGAAGTATGAGTCCAGTATAGATGTGAAATTATCCCCTAGTGACTTAATGAATTCACTAATTTGTACAGTTATTGGTCGGGTTGTGTCCCAATTGACATTATTGATAGATGGGAACAAAGTCTGAAAGTAGAAAAATGTGCACATGAGGAGTGAACCAAAATTACATGAATTAGATCTGGCTGGCCTAATTATCCTCATGTTCTCCTCTAGTTGCTTCAGTAGCAGCTTAGATAAGTCCAGTTGTAGTCCCTTCTTCACAATCTTATAAGCAGTGTCAACTGCTCCATAAGCTATGTTATTCAATCGGCTAGCTTAGAATACCTTGTATCCAAGTACACATGCATCGAACTTCATCTCTGGGTTGGTGATTGAATTAACTTTTAAACTTTTGTCATCCCATACTACACCTGTTAACTTTTCAATCTCGGGGTGAGAAGGATGTTTTAGGGATTTAGCCTTGTCAGTTATTGGATAACCTGTTATAGTGTGAATCACATCCTTAGTGATTGGTTTTGGTTTATCCAACCACATTTTTATCTCATGTACTCAGCTAAGTACTATCTGAATCCACTCAGTCTTGAACTCTTTCGGGAACATTAGGGCATTTGTTAACCCTTTCACCTCAATGTATTTGTGTTCGTCTTTAAGGTTTCCATCTGTGCAAAGCTTCTGGTAAGCTTCTTCAACCTCAAGATCTTCAATCTCTACAATTTTACAGTGGATGTATGCATGAATATCTTCAAATATCAAAACCCTAGGAGGGATGCTTGAGAATTCTCCCTTGTCGTTGGGTTGTGAAGCAACCTCAGGGAAAAATTTATACTTAGACTCTTCACAGGTTGTGTTCTTGATCAGGTTGACCTTCTTGTCCTTTGTGTTCTCGATCTTTGTGACTCGTGAGGTAGTTTTCATTGTTCATGAAATTAGGGCTTCCATAAATGAACTGTGTGCTCGGTAAGTCTTGGTACTTACTGGTTGATAGTGGTGAGTGTTCAAAATATGTTGGAGTAGCCTTTGAATTTGTTTTCAATCGATCTGCAAACTTGTTGCTCTTCTTCGCTCTGCTCTTTTCTCATTTTTGCATGGTGAATGAATGAGCTCTTTGATAGCCATATTTATAGGATATAACCTAAGTGGTAAATTTAATGCTTTATCTACCACTCATCGATGAACCAAAGATGCTCGGGTATCATACCAAAGTCTTCATCCTCGGTGAGTATACAACGATCAGGGTTGGTGACAACTTGATTGCACTTTTCACATGTTCACCGATGATGCTCGGTATGTAGCAAAGACTTGATTGTCTTTCATGTGATTAATGATGATACTCATTTTATATTGACAACTTGGTTTTTATAGGTACAACAACGATGCTCAGTGTGTATTGACCGACGAGATTGGATTCACAAAATCATAACAAGTAATAACATAGTGCATCTCTATTCATGCTAATTTGGCATATTATCTATGAATATTATAACTGATGTAAAATATAGCTTTGTATAGTGAAATTCCATACTTACTTGTATTGCTTAGGTGGGGGTGGTGATATCACCTAATCCATTGGATGAGGTGTCACCAACTGTGGTGCTCGGTCCAGCGTCATCTTTGTTTGAAGCTTTCCTCCACATCTGATTTCTCATTCTCCTGATATCTTCAATAATGTTCCCATTAGCAAAAGTTCTTGACTTTGTGACTCGATCTCTGCAGTCCTTTCTTAGGTGACCAACCTTATGATAGTGTATACATGCCATTCCAGAGTTAGTCCAGTTCCTTGATCTTTGTATCCATTTTCTCATGCAGTTTTCAGCTATGTATCCATATCTACCACATGTTGTGCAATTTACCCATGTTTTTTAATCTCAAACATATGAGTTACCGACTCTTCTCGGTTTATAAGCATTTTCTTATTCTTTTGGTTTCCATACTTTCTTTTTCTTTTTCTTGCATTCATGAGATGTGTGGCCATGCATTTTGCAAGTAAAACAATATTTTTCCATGTAGGATTCCTTCTCTGGTTTGTTCACCTTAGATTTCCATTCTTGTGCTTTGTGTCCATGCTTGTTACAATTATAACAATTACCTATGAATGTAGAAGTGAGATTTAGGAATACCTTTAGCTTTGCTCCTACAAACATTTGATGTATGGCCTGGTTTTCCATAGTGATTGCATGACTGCTTCTTTGCTCTTGGATTTGTGTAGACATCTTTTTTATCAGCTCGATTTGATGATTATCCATGCTCAGTATACCCTAGACCATTATTGTTGTTTAGTCTTCTTTTTCCATTCAGAAAATCATCCATTCTTTTTGTATTTTCTTAAGCTTTGTTGATCATATCATTATGTTGTTGATGAATCCTTACTTCATGCTTCAATTTCTCATTTTCTTCTCTTAGCTCACCAATAGATTCCAATTTCCCATTGAGTTCTATGTTCACTCAGTTGGCCTCATGACTCGTAAGAACTATTTGATTGGTGATCTCATGATGATGTTCAGTAAGTCTTTGTATTTCAGTTTCTCTCTCTTGTAGCTTTTCGGTGATCTTCCTCATGTCATCAATAGCTAATGTTCTTTCTTGTTCATCTTATCTAGCATTATTCATAACATCAATCATCCTTACCATCTGTGTCTCTTGAATGATTTGCAGTACCTTTACTTGTCCTATCAGATGTTGATTGATTTCATTAAGACTTGTAATGCTTCCTTCAAATGTGTCATATGTATTGCTAGATGTAGATCCTGATGACTCAAACAAATCAAGTATCTCATCTTCATGATAGTCATTTTCATTGTAGCGAGATGCCATAACTTTTCTTTCATCCAGTAGCTCTCTCATCTCAATTATTGCTTCTTTGTATTGCTCATAGAAGATCTGTATCAACAAACTTCTAATTTTAAATATTCTTGTCAAGATTATACCTTTCCATTGTATGATCTTTTCTCTCAAGTGATCTAAACTTTTCCAAATAATAGATATAGCTATGATACCAATTGTTGGAATAATGGAATGGTGTGCACTAAGAGGGGAGGGGTAAATCGGTACTCTTATAACTTTTTATCAATTAACCCTTAATAATATTTCCTTGCATTACCGACCATATTGTTTTTCTACCTTATGCATGTAATATCAAAACATAAATGTAATTAAATGTAAACATTCATGAAAATTAATTACACATGACATAAGAATTGGTAACGTAGAAAACCCCTGTTAGAAGGAAAAAAAACTCTGGTGGGGATGAAACCCACAAAGGTTCACTATCTATAGAATGGAAGGTGTCAATTAAGGCTACAAGTGTGATCACTTCGGATGATCTTACCCTGTTAGGAGTAACATTTTAGATTGGTTAGGTCTACTCAGTTAAGAGATTTTAACAACAATGTTAAGTGTGCACTCGGTTAAGAGATTTACAATAAGACTGTTAAGTCCACCTTCTTAAAGGATTTCTTCTATTTGCTACAGTTGTTAGAGAGTATTCAAAAATACTTGTTGACATGATAGTATGCAATCCTGAATTGCAGATAGATATCCTTTAGGTTCACAATATATATGTATCACCTATAGTGATTGATTCATACCTCTTTTCTGCTTGGTAGCCTTGAATCTTGTTCTTTGTAACTGAATTATTTCTTTTTGTGTCCTTCTACATGAAACTCTCTATCTGATCCATAGATGTCTACTGTGGCTACAATTATTATTGTTTTGATTGATTACTACATCTATTTATACAATGTATTAACCTAATTAGGTTTCACGCTTTACAATAAAAACTCTATGACCAGAGGTTTACAACTTGACCTTGATCTCCTAGTTTGCATGTTTACAATCAGTTAGATTGATTAAAACTATTACATATGCTTTACTTGTTCCTCAAGAAATGGTTTTACAGCTAAACACAAAGCTAATTATAAAAACTAAAGTTCTTTAGCTGACGTGTATCTCAGATCCTCTTTTCTCAGGAATAAAATTGCCTCTCGGTAGACTGGCGCTCGGTCTGCTCTATAGTCTGTGCTTGGTGATGTCTTTGAGCTATCTGTTGGTTTACTCTGTAAACTGTGCTCTCGGTTTACTTTGTAAACTGTTTGTCGGTGATAGTCTGATTTTGGTGTTCATTGTGCTTGTCTGTTTTGCTGACCTCTGCACTTAACTATTTCAATGACCATTGCACTTAACTATTTCAATGATCATTGCACTTGTCTGTATGCTGTCACTCGGTGATCATGTAACCAATAGTCCAAAAAATATTTCCTTTTATACTAAAGACAAATTATTATCATCAGGTTTGTCCAAAAAAGGGGTTCTAAAGCCTATTTTCTAGTTAGAGTTATGTATGACAGACCAGGTGTTGCATTTATTAGATACAATGATTTTATCTATTATGATCATAATAGTGACTTTTGTCATGGAAAGGATGACCCTTCTAGTGATCCAAGGAGCAATTATGCACCAAGGTTGTCAAACGAATGCAAATATTATACTTCATCCCTCTTACTAATGGGTGTGGGGATTGACACAATATGTGAGCAACATTACGTAGATCGTAATTTGAATAAGTTGTTGAATAAGAGAGATGCATGTTTATTAAGAAAAGATGTGATGAATGCATGGAAAAGGGTACACTCCATTCGATCCCAAAAGAATGAAGATGATGCAAAAAGTGTTAGCTTGTGGCATGTAGAGGAGAAAGATAACTTCTTCCACTACAAAACAACAAATACTATGGAGAATATCCCATTCATTATAAGCATCCAAATACCTTGGATGCGAGAAATGATGGTGAAACATTCAGATAATTTGATTATTGCAATGGATTCAACATTTTCAACAAATAAATATGGTGTAAGTACAACAATATTAATTGTACTTGTGAATTTTAATTTATTCATTGACTTATTTTATTTGAGCATCATAATTATTCAATGGTAAACTCATGTGCAGTATTCATTATATACATTAATTGTTTATTTATGAACAAGAGGTTGGTGTACCTATTGCATGGACAATATCCTCAAGAAATAAAGTTGAAGATATAAAGGAATGGCTAACAGAGATTTATACATGAGGGAAACAATATATAGCAGACTGGCATGTCAATGCATTCATGACAGACGATGCTAGTGTAGAGATTGAAGCTATTAGGTAAGATGAAATCTTTCATTATTTATAATGTAAACTTGTACAATTTTATAATGATTATGTTAGAATACTACTGAGCAACTTTTAAAATGTTGTACTTGTAGATTATCCTTTAATTTTCAAGTACTTCTATGTATTTGGCATGTACATAGGGCATGGCTAAAAAATGTGTATAGGTAAGTAAAAAATTAATTAAAACATGTCAAGCATTACTTATTTGAACTCGTATCTTGATATTATCATTTTATAACTTAGGTATGCAAGAAACAAGGATGTTGGAACAAACATGTTCAATAGATTGGGCGAGATACTATATGAAATGGCTGATAATGAAGACATCACCACTCACTTGATTAAAAAAATTATGGAGGAATTCAAGGAAGAGAAGAAATTCATTGAGTACTTTCAGAAAACTTGGTGCCATGATGGGACTTGAATTGGTAATTTTGGTAAACCTTTCATTTTTTTAATATATATTTACACCATGTACCTCATTATGTGTGTTTAATAAGATAATTTTGTCTTTGTTTTTATAGCAATGTGGGCAGAAATTTTCAGAATTTTCCTCATGCAAATCAAGAAACTAATGCCTTTGTTGAATCATACCACTTTCATATCAAGAGTCAATATCTAAATAATCGTGCCAAGAAATGATTAAGGAGAATGGATTGGCTCATCCATACACTTCTCCATAGGGTGGAGCCTTTCTATAAAAACAAAAGATATTTGCAATTATCTAGTTTTCTTACGAACTTCAAAAAAGAAAGATATTACATATCTGCGTTAGAGAGGTCAAAAATAATCCCCGATACAGATTGTTATCCTTACAATCTCCTCCCTAACACCTACAAAGTAAGAAGTCAATCCAATTCAATGAAATGGTATCTTGTAAGAAAACTTGGCCCAGAATTGCACATGTGTGATTGTCAATGGGCAAAAAGGGGAAACATGTGCAAACATGTGTTGAAGATTTTAGATCTCAGAAAGAGAAATTAAACAAATGAGCAAGATCAAGTTGTTGGTAAGTGTCTTTTGATATTTAAATAAGTATTATATTTATATTTTTTAATGATTATAATTTTCCTCTATACTAACTAGAGTTATTTTATTGAATTACAGATGATATTACTCAATTGGTTGATGACAATAATGATGTTGGAGGGAGTTCTAGTCATGAGAATAACATCACTGGTAATGTTTATATTTTTTAATAATTATTATTTTATCCTTCAACTAACTAGAGTGATTTTATTGAATTGCAGGTGGTATTACTCTATTGATTTATTATGATAATGATGTTAGAGGGAGTTCTAGTCGTGAAAATAACATCACTAGTAATTTTTATATGTTCTTTATATTACTATTTTAATACTTATTTAACATTTATTTAACTCAAATTATTATTCTAATTGTAGATGTTGTTAATCCATTAGAGGATCGAGATATGATTGGGGTTACAACTGGTGAAGATCAAAGAACTAGTACATTTTAGTATCATTAATTCTTTAATCAAATATTCATTTTTTCAATATTATTTTCGTGAATCATTGATTTTATTATAGATGGATGGAATTCAAAAGATGCTTTTGATGATCATTTTCAAATATTTTTTGACTATTTGAACTCACTACTCCAAATTCTACCAAGAAGAGAAGATGAAAAACTCATTTTTACTAAATGTGTTGAGAGATTTAAAAAATATTTTTGTGCATCTCTCGCTTCCTCTTTAAAGTTTGCAATGATTCTTTGCTCAGAGGGCACGCCCATGAGATGAATGTCACCATGGTTTAGTCCAAGCAAAATCAACAAACATCATTCTCTTCATCAAAGAGGAAATAAAATCCAACAAGAAATGAATGAGAGAGTTGTTGAGCATGAACACTTCCAATTCCCTTCTACATGTGGTAGAAAGAAAAAGAAGAAAAGAGTCTGAAATCGTTCAGGCATAGCCATACGAGAAGAAATGACTACTATTAGGGAAAAATATAGTGAGTAAATTTTAAGGAAATTTATTCTCAGTAATTTTCATAGTAATAATTCTTCCACTTATTTCATATGTTAAAAATGTCATTGCAGCTTTGGGCGATCAAGAGAATACTCGACAACGTCGATTGCCCTTCTCTATTGACCTGAACCACTCAACCACAAATGAAATGCAAATTATACAAGGTACTTTTACATCTATTAAATGTGTTCATTGATTGTAACATTGTCAACTTTTTATTTGTAACATCTCTTCTATAGTTAATCAAACATTTTATAGGTACAATTTATGGAAGTCAACCATCATTAGCTATCGATGTTATCCCCAATCATACATTTCAAGAAACCATTCCAGGTAATTAAGGATGTCAATATTATATATATTATCTACTAATTTTAATCTTACATTGAATACTTTATCTATGTTGATTTATTAATTACAAATGTCATTCTAACATTATATGATCAACAAAATAATGAATAATATATGTTACCATTTTAGTGTATTACATAGTAATAATTCTTCCACTTATATAATATATAAAAATTATCTCATTGTAGCATTGGATGGTCAAGAGAATACTCGACGCCATCATTTTCCCTTCTATGTTGATCTAAACCAATCAACAATAGATGAAATATAAATTGTAGATGGTAAATTTAGAATTTTTAAATGTATTCATTAGTTAATTGTAATATTGATTATTTTTTTATTTCTAACCTCTTTTCTATACTTTTCAAATAATTAATAGGTACAATTGGTAGAACTCAACCATCATCTTCTATTAGTGTTATCCTCAGTCATGCATTTCAACAAACCACTCGAGGTGCTTTAGAATGTCAATATTATTTACATTAACTACACATTGTACTCTTATGTAAGTAATGATTTATCTATGTTAATTTGTTAAATAAACATGTCATTGTAGATTTAGGTGATAAAAAAATATTTGAACAACATAAGTTACCATTTCTTTTCTAACTTTTAAATGTACTCATTTGTTAATTGTAACAAGGATGCATAGCGTCTAGTTCCTGCCTAAGTCCTAAAGATTAAGCCTTACGAGATTTGGCTTGATGAACATTAAATATTAAATAGTAAATATAATCATTAATTATAGATGAACATTAAATATTAAATAGTAAATATTAAATGAAGATTTCTATTACAGTATCATATTCAAGTAATTAATGATATTTAAATTAACATTGTTTTGGTATTTTTTGTGCACTGTTATGAATCTAATAATATATTATATCAATATAATATATAAAAAATTATATTAATATTATACTATTAAGT
>MU225014.1:858214-876407 GCA_018584345.1 Thuja plicata | reverse complement strand
ATATAATTAATTAGTTGCAATAAACATATTATAAACAATAGTAGCAAAAAAACAATAATAAAATATTCAAAATATATTAGAACTATACAAATGTAAAAAGTTGTCAAAAAATAAAATGTTATGATTGGACAACTAAAATAAAAATATCTCTTACAAAAAGGCAAAAGCCTCACATACGACTGTAGTCACATTCAACCAATAAAATTAAAGATAAACAATTCCTATTACAATATAGAAAATTCAAAATATATTAAAACTATACCAATACAAAAAGTTGTTGAAAAATACAATGATCTGATTGGACAACTAATACAAACAGTAGCATTACAATGAATGCTATAATATCCTGCCTACGGCAGGAACTAATAATGCTATTTTTTTAAAATGTCTAACCTATTTTCAATACTTTTTAAAATATTTAGATGGTACAATTGGTGGAACTCAACCATCATCATCTATTAGTGCTATCCATAGTCATCCATTTACACAAACCATTCCCGGTACTTTTGAATGTCAATATTATTTACATTAACTACATATTGTACTCTTATGTAACTAACGATTTATCTATGTTAATTTGTTAAATAAACATGTCATTGTAGCTTTAGGTGATAAAAAAACCTATTTGGACAACATAAGTTACCATTTCTTTTCTAACTTTTAAATGTATTTATTCGTTAATTGTAATATTGCTAAGTTTTTATATCTAACCTATTTTGAATACTTTTTCAAATATTTAGCAGGTACAATTGGTAGAACTCAACCATCATCATCTATTAGTATTATCCCCAGTCACGCATTTCAACAAACCATTCCAAGTACTTAAGAATGTAATATTATTTACATTAACTACATATTGTACTCTTATGTAATTAACAACTTATCTATGTTAATTTGTTAAATACACATGTCATTGTAGCTTTAGGTGATAAAAAAAATAGTGGACAACATAAGTTACCATTTCCTTTCTAACTTTTAAATATATTCATTCATTAATTGTAATATTGCTATTTTTTTATTTCTATCCTCTTTTCTATATTCTTTCCAAAAACTAGCAGGTATAATTGGTGGAACTCAACCATCATCATCTATTAGTGTTATTCCTTGTCATGCATTTCAACAAACCATTCTAGGTACTTAAGAATGTCAATATTATTTACATTAACTGCATATTGTAGTCTTATGTAATTAACAACTTATCTATGTTAATCTATTAAATACATATCTCATTGTAGCTCTGGGTGGTAAGAAAAAAAAAGTGGACAACACAAGTTACCATTTCGTATCGATCTTAACCAGACACCAAGAATAAGGAACACAATGCAAATTGGAGATGGTAAAAGTTTTGAAATCATTTTCTAACAATTTTGCAATTTAAAAATATATTTTTTTAATAACTAAGTATATAATGAACAGGTTTGACGACATTGGAGTAGACAATCACGATGAACACTATTATAAAAAATCAATATAGTTTAGTATACTTTCAATTGTTTGATAATCTATTAAATACCTAATGTTGATGTTGGGGAGGAAGACTCAATTCTTTCAATGTGTGATTTTAATTAGCTTCCATTTTGAATAAGATCTTGGAGGGAGTGACTTGAAGATTCCATAAAGAGGCATCAATTCTATATTGTACATTTGACTTACATAATATCTATGTACAAAATTGGCTAGCCCTATTATAGTTATTGTTATTATAATTTATGTTCATAGTTGTTGACCTATGGTATTATTAACTATTTATTAATTCAAAGTTTACACTATTTTAGTTATTATTGAGATAAGTTCATTAATAGAATTGACTTCATTTTTAGTTGTATATAATTTTAAGGGAGGAGAAATTGGTAGTGTCTTGAGTTTTTTGCAGAGATAAGTTAACTTTTCTAAAATAAATTGTACATTTAATGGAAAAAAAAAATTGTTGTTCATCATTGAATACCTCATTGCCAATACTTTTTTATCATAATTATTAAAAGTGTATGTCTTAAATTGTTGAAATTAATTTTGTAGCCATCAATTGGATGATGAGCTATAAAAATACATTTTAAAATTCTCTAAATTTTGTAACTTTATAAAAAAAATACTAACAACTCTTACACTTTTTAATTTTATATGATTAAATATCAATACAAAATATCCCACTATTTTTTAAGGAAATTTAATGACTTTTTTATAGTTTCAAGTGAATCTCAGAAGACTAACATGACATGGAAGAAGAAAGATGCTGGTGAATAGAACCTTGTGGTATCTGGATCTCGGTACTAGCTCTTCTGGTAATTGAGCCAAAACCTTTTGTCTCAATGGGAGTATTAAAATTCTATATCGGTCACTTCTCTTGCTCTGAGGTGGTACAGGTTGCAACTAGCTTGTATCTCGGATCATGGTTGGACAAATAATGGTTGCAGACATGTCAGTTGATTGATGAGCAAAGTATAATTGGGTTGCATCAGTGATAATTAATTTTTAGTGGGAAAATCAATTATGATGGATCGTGGTTATAAAGGTGAATATTTGAAATCATTTGGCACTATTGCAAGAAGAAAAAATAGAGTTTTAGCAGAGCTTGAGAGAAGAGTTGAAGAAGATTACTCGAGTGTAATTATGGAGTCTCAGTTGATGGTTCATGATACTGGTGCAATTGTTTCAAGGATGATAAATAAGATTGAGCTACAAGAATTTGGTCATAGCAGTATCAGGCAGTTGGAAGTTGATTTGCCAATGGATGAATTATAGATAATAAAAAACCTTGGTTTGGATATATGGGGAGAACTCCCCTAGTGTGATGATAAGGAATTAATTATGTTTTTGTTGAGTCAGTTTTAGGATGGAGACGTAGTGGTGGATAAACTCTATCAGGTGACAAAAGAGGTAATCGAAGACGTCACGAGGCTGTGTAGTGGTTATGAATTTCCAAGAAAGAGGGCGATCAGATACAACAAAGTAGAAGAGTTAACTGGTATTGATCGTGATCAGTGATCACTTCTAATAAATACCCTTTAAGATTTGATGGTGAGGTATGGTGCCTATGGATTTTATTATGAAATTGAATTTGAAATCACGATGGTTCTACTTTATTTGTGGCAGTTTACATTGCTTATAAAATGGCTAGGGAGAATGTTTAATTTGATTTGTGCAAAATGTTGTTGGATAACTTTATTGAGAGTGTTAAGATGACTATAGAGGATGGCTATGAGTTTAGATTTGGTTGATTGGTCATGTATCTAGAGTTCTATTTAATGAGATCATTACCGAATAGAGATAAATTTGAGTAAAGGACTTGCATCCTTGTCATTAAATAGATTTACATGTACCTAGGGTTTTTGGAGAATAATGCAGATGTTTCTAAAGCATATTTCACTTCATTATAGATAAATATTTGTTTTGGTTTGGTTGTGTTTGGTGTTTTTTTCATGGTGAGGAGGGTTCCTCCTCTATTTAGAAACGTATAGATGTTGTTGTCGATGGTTCCCCTCCAAAACTTAAATGGAGAAAAACTAATGTTAAAGGAAATGAAATTGTTACTATCTCAGAGGATGAAGAAGAAAATGAATAATAAGAGGAGAATGAGAAATATTTGGTCTCTTTGTTAGCGTCTAACTCTATGGATTCTGATGTGGTTCAGTCTTTGTTAGAAGATGGTGGGTTTTATAGAGTTGGTGAATTATGGTCTAGTTACTCTTTGCTGAGCAGGAGAAAAATAGAGGAATTTTTGAATGGCCACTTGATCAATAAGAAGATAATTGTTTCTAGTGTGTCTAATGCGCTACCGGTTGAGTTGGTCAGAAATATTGAGAATGGATTATTGTAGAGTAGAGATAATTGCAGAAAGATCAAGGAGTCTATTGAGAAGAAGTGTACTGATGCAAAACAAAATTTATCTAGATTAATAGGTGATACCAAAGAATGTATAGAGGAAATTTTGGATATGTAGAGGTATTGTCTTCGGTGGCTTGTTGTTGTTGAAAATTTTAGAGGTATAATTGAAGTTATTAATGTTAGAATTCATCAAATTCATAAGCCAAGATCACCTGCAACATAATAACCTGTCACAAAGCAAAGAATGAAGACACAACTTAGAATGTCCAAAAAATATGAAATATCATTAAGAGAAGGAATTGAGAGAATTCCCAAGAGTGATTCAATAATTACAAAGTGATCAATCCTTATAAAGGAGATCAAAACCCTAAGAAGGGTGGAGAAACCTATGTTGCATGAATAATTAATAAAAAAATCAATTATTGCATGCCTAAAGTTTAGCTTAAGTGAACTAGAGATAAAAATGTGACTTTAATAATTAAATAGATAATGATTTAATTAATAAGTGAAAGGTGACTTTAATAATTAAATCAATAATGATTTAATTAATAAGTGAAAATACCTTTTTAACTCTAACACCCCCCCTTAAGATAAACTTAGGGAGAAGCTAAAAATCTAGAAACAACTACTGAAAGCAGGAAATGGGTCCCAGAAACAAGGCCTGATGAGGTACCCAAGTACAAAAAATCTATGTAAAGAGGAGAAAATGAGAAAACCCAGTAGGAAAAAACTCTCTCCGAAATGAGATCAAGCCTAAAGAAGGACTAAAGAAGCCTCCAAACTAGATAATGTCCCAGAAAATAGGAACAAAGGAAGGACATGTAGAACACCTTTGAAGCATGAAACTACAAACACTATCAAGGAACTGCTCTGTATGAGTGCCCCCAAATGACACTACTCGAATCTGGATCGAAAACAAGGCAAACATCAAAACTCAAAGATACAGATGGCAAAAATGCCAAGTCTGAAGCCTCTAAAATAGGAACGAAAGAGGAGTGTCCATATGGTAAATAATCCATCTCATCGAAATGCATAGGTACCAGCCACTACATCTGCCTAGTATATATGAACAAAAACAGAAAACATAGCTCACTCCATCAAACCAAGGAAGCATTAGAACCAATAGGAAATACCCCCATAATGCTAATAGGGAGAGGTATAACAGATACACTGAGAGACTGCCCAGAATAATTGCATGATGAAGAACATACAAGCACAAATAAAGTATGTGTCAAGGATGATCAGTCGTTGACACACATGAGGCTAATGTCATGGAAGGAACACTCACTTGACAAAGGTTAAGCAACCCCCCATGGCACTTTATAATATAGTAGGAGTACAATCAGGCACAAAATGTGCGGGATCCCAAACATGCATGATGGCACTTTATATTAGTGTGTTTGCAAAAAAGCTACAAAAAAAGATGTATACAATATCCATGAATGACCGAAAGCTAAAGAAACATATGTAACTATTGTCAAGGAGTCATCCCATGCACAGAAAATGATCCTAGGACCTGAAACATCTAATATATCCACCAGATTGCAAAAATGCAAAAAATGGAATAAAAAACACTTGGAGCAGATTCTGGTAATGAGACCCATACAAGAAGGAGAACAAAACCAACTTTCCAGCACCGTGCGGAAGTCAAAAAATGGAGTCCGAAGGAGCAAGATATAGTGACCGAAGTGTAAAATATAACCCTGACTTTGACTGGCAAAAAAACCTACAAGATGGAAAAATCAGATAACCAAACGTAAAAAATCAGGTCAGCCTTGGAACTAGATTTTCGTTGATATCTTGTTTGGCAAAAAATGCCTCTGTTTGCTCAAGTTATGAGCAAAAAACCACCAGGAGATCAAAAACCAAATGAACCTCATGAAGCCTTGGCTAAAATTGGCGGAGCCCTGCTAAACTGGTAATCCTCCGAATCTGGACTACCTCCAGATTTTTGGCCAAATTTGGCAGAAAAAGAAAAAATCGTTTTTTTATAATAATAAAAAATGCATGTCTTTTTTTTAAAGAAAAAAACAACAAAAAAATATTATATTTTTATTTATTTTTAAATATATAAATATATATATGACACGTGGCTCCCATGGGCCCTGTAGCTTTAGGGCCTACGCGGCTCCCAAGGGGCCTGCGGCTTTAGGGCCAGTGTGGCTCCCAAGGGGCCCGCGGCCTTGAGGCCTGCGCGACTCCCATGGGGCCCGCGACCTTGGGGCCTGCAAGTACCCTTGGGGTCCACGACCTTGGGGCCTGCGTGGCTCCCATTGGGGCTCGTGACCTTGGAGCCAGCGGGTGCCAAATAATTATTTTTCCTTTTTTTTTTAAATCCAAATTTTAGATTTTAGATTTTTTTCTTGCCTCTGTCTCAATTTTCGTGCCCAAAAAATGGGCATGTGTAATTTTTTTTGCCTCTGATGGCAACTTTGCCCAAATACAACATGTCGTATATGGAAATAGGGGTTTTGGACCATTTGAGCACATATGTGATGTTTGTTTGTGCTCAAAGTGCTCCAAATAAAAATACCCTCCATATCCAAAGAAGAACCTTTGAAAAATTGAAACCCTCGGCACTCCAGAAAATCTTCAAGAAACCTAAGAACGGGCTACTCTATCAAGGCTCTAATACCATGTTAGAATTCATCGAATTCATAAGCCAAGATCACCTGCAGCATAATAACCTATCACAAAGCAAAGAATGGAGACACAACTCAGAATGTCTAAGAAATATGAAATATCATTGAGAGAGGGAATTGAGAGAATTCTTGAGAGTGATTCAATAATTACAAAGTGATCAATCCTTATAGAGGAGATCAAAACCCTAAGAAGGGTGGAGAAACCTAGGTTAACCCTAAAAAGGGTGGAGAAACCTAGGTTGCATGAATAATTAATAAAAGAATCAATTATTGCATGCCTAAAGTTTAGCTTAAGTGAACTAGAGATAAAAAGGTGACTTTAATAATTAAATCAATAATTTTTTAATTAATAAGTGAAAGGTGACTTTAATAATTAAATCAATAATGATTTAATTAATAAGTGAAAATACCTTTTTAACTCTAACAATTAAGGAAAAATTGAATGAGTTGGGAAAGACATGATTATTTCAAAGACGGAGAAGGAAAACAAAGGATAAGAGTTGGTCAGTTACAAGGAGAAACATTGTCGTTACAGAGACAAAGAGAAGATCTAGTGAAGAATTACTGGATATTAAAGGACTTGATTGAGGTTTAGTTGGATCATGTCTCTAGTATCCTTGCTGATGTAGAGAGTTATGAACAATGATTCCAGTCTCAGGACTAGATTTCATCTTTTGACATGCTCGTGGAGCATGATAGTCTGTGCACCCGGAGCGGTGCAAGTTGTTGAGTGGAAGAGGAAGCATCCAATCATTAAAGAAATGTATAACTATGCAGAATGTTGTATTTGTTTGAATTTTTTTATTTTTGGTTTTTGGCCCTTTGCCATTATGGAAAAAACAGGGAGAGAGAACAAAACAAAAAATTTAACGAAGTATATACTCAGGGGGAGCTTTTGGGTTGTTTGGAGTTTCTATGTTTTTGAATTTTTTGTTATTTTTCCATCAATGCCAAAGGGGGAGATTGTTAGACATATTGAGATGTTGTCGGCATTGTTGTCATTAATGTCAAACCTCCATACTGGTTACTTGGCGGTATTGGTTGGTTGTTGTTAGTGTCAGTTGGATGTTTATGGCTATTGGTCATACATCAAGGTTTCATTTATGCATGTATAACATATTTTGTACCTATAATTTTGGTGTACAGTTTTGGGTGCACTTATTATACTAATGGAATTCATCTTTTGGTACATTAGCATGTTTTGATGGTTGCAGTTTTTGTTGGTACCCATTAACCGTTGTGCTTATAGAGTTCTTTTAGGTGTTCTTGCTACCTGGATATTCTTGTAGTTCATCATAATTTTTGGTATAGTGATCATATTTTATTCTAGACATGCTTCATCTATTCTTATCTATCAGTTAGTTCAACAGTTTTATTGTTCAAGTCTTGGACTTGGTTTTGGTGTTATGATGGTTCCATAATTTGTTTATCTTTCAGTAAATGTAATATGAAATGTATGCATCTTAAGTGTGACCTATATTTAGGTCCTCTGGTAACGTTTTTCATATATTTCTAAAGTTTGACCTAGATTTAGGTTTGATGGTAGCATGTTAAATACAAATGTAATTTGTTTTGTTTTGCGGTCGACATATTTTGTGGCTTGGATGACATATGTAGTTGCATTGTCATATGTATCTATAAACAAAGATATCTTGTTGTATTCGATGAGAGAGTGTATGTATGTATGCAAGAAATAGAGATCTGAAGGTGATATAGTGTGAGCATATTTCAGTGTATATCTGGTAGCAGTATGTAAGTAGAAGAAAGTTAAGTAAAAATTTGTTGTGGTAGAGAGAGAAGGTCTTATATACTATGTTGCAGAGGTTTGGTATATGATAGCAGAAGATCTATATCAGATTTGCTATTGATGGTGATTACTATGCTTTCAAATGGAATTGTTTCATGCATAAACAAATGCAATTTTATCATTTCATATTTTGTCAGTAAAACATTTTGTAATACGTCTTTCATATAAGGGTAGTTAGCTTGATCGACAGTGAGCCAACCTGCAGTGAGAAACCAGTCGTGAGCCCTTATAAAAATCACCTTAACTAGTGTCACCTTAACCGGTGTTTACTCTAATGAGAATTATCTTCGCTGTGGTTTTTCCCAGTTTGGGTTTCCACGTAAATCCTGGTGTTATGGTGTTCATTTTGTTCATGGTTTCATATTGATTTTTATTTTATGCTTCTGAATATTTTATGTGCTTACTGGATCAAAAAAAAATTATGAAAGTATTTTAGAATAAAAAATTCACCCCCCTCTCAATTATTCATCCTTTTCAATAAAGACATCTTGAGGAAAAGAGGAACAAAGATAAAGAACCTTTAACGACAAGGAAGCTATCTCGCAAGCAACACCCGGTCCATGCGTATACATGAGTGAAGAGGGAAGAAATGCAAAGGGGTAGATCACTTCTCCTTTTCAAAATTGCACACTCAGAAAGAAGATGTACCAAATAGGATCAAGTAAGGATCTAAGCATTGAATGTGTCAACGATCCTTTGCTAAATATGTAATTTAAAAAAGGAAAAGAGGAAAGATGCAATGTAGATGAAAAAATAGACAAATAGAGACAAAAGTAGAAATAAAAAATTGATAACGAACGATCAGGAATAAAAAATGAGTTGAGTCGGGGTCCAAACTGTTGTACTAACATGTGATTTCAATATAATGAATTCGTGGGGTACATAATGTTTCAAACATTTTGTACATGGGAACATGATGTTTCAAATGTTTTGTTCCAGGTATCCTTCAACTGTTTTCAATCTGCCTGAAAAAGCTCCAACAACTCCATAACCTATTCTTGCACATAGAAAATTGGGAAAAAGGTTGGGTAAAGGGGGTTTTCCTTTGTTAAACCCCTATTTATGAATCAACCTTGAAAACAAAATGAAATTTTATAAAGGAAAGTATGTAAAAGGTAAATGTTTGATTCACCTTGCATAAACTTTCATGGACAGCTGTAGAAATCACTCATACCCATGAACATACATATATGTGATTGAAATAAAGGACTTGACCTTGGAATGTATAATAGTATTCAATGATTCCCTCACAAATGCATGGATCAATGAACACCACTCCTAGATCTAAAATGTAGAAATGATTGATAATTGCTTACAATGGAGGATAGATGAATGTGGGTGGAAGGAAGGATCTTCTTGCTTGATTGAAAACTTCTCTACTTGGCCATCGTGTGAGAGAAACTTGCTTCAATGGATAATATTTCCTTATAATTGACTTGAATGAAATAGATAAACTAGACCTTGGATGCTTGCCTTCAAATCTTGAATCCAATTGCTTCAATGCCTTATGAAAACTTGATTTCAAAATTGCAAATCTTGAATGTATAATTATCGATGCCAAAATGAGGAGAGATAGGGTTTTTATATACTTCATCCTTTATTTCTGGATTAAAAAATAATCCAGGCCAACCATGGGATCTAATTTCCCATTAACACCCCAACATAGGGCTCCGAGCCAAATTTGGCCCAAAAGGTGTGGGAATAGAACATTTGAAATGTTATCTTCTTGAGTATAGAACATTTGAAACATTATGTTCTTGGGTATATAATGTTTCAAACATTTTGTACCTAGGAGAATTAACCCAAATTTGAACTGGGTATCAGGATGGTGGAAACGATACGGGAAAAGAGGAGTTAGGTTACTAGGATCAAGCATAACAAACATTAGATCTCTAAATCACCAAAATGGGGCCTAATAGAGCATCATATTATGGGTGTTAACTTTTTAGGATGACCCATTTATCCCCCACTTTAGGGAGAGTATGACACAAACTCATCCTCACAATAAAGTAGATCAATGCATAATAACAATCTTATCAAGGCCAAGGAGACAAAGAACCATCAAGCCCCCAAGTGACTTAAGTCCTCATAAAATCCAAAACCAAGATAAAAGAGGCATCATCACTTGAAAGAGATATAAATAAAGAAAGAAGAGGCACAACTATTAGCCTAGTAAGGTATTGTCTTACCATGGATCATGCAGAGATAAAATGCTACAAAAGATGGAATTGATAGTCTAGCAAGTTATGTTATGTCATTCAACCCATCAAAACAAAGTGGATCAGACCTTAAGGAAAGCAATGTCTCCATTAAGGGATCCTGAAAAGGAGATCAATCCTAAGGAAACCATTGTCTCCAAAGGGATCTAGAAAAGGAGGACCAATTCTTAAGGAAACCATTATTTCCATTAAGGGATTCATTGAATAATGCACAAATGCGTGATAATATAAAGATGAAAATAAATAAAATATTACCTCCTTATCTATGTACATAAGATATTTCATTAAGTCATTGTGTGTGTGTGCAAAAAATGTGAAACAAGGAGCTTAGTGTATGCCCCCACATTAAAGCGACTACAAATGCCTTAATAGGAGAAATGGCTTTAACAAAGCATGCATGCACCCACAAGAGACATTTCCACTATGAGATGCCCCTAAGAAAGGACAAACCAAGGGAAATGAACACATGACAAAAGAGAGCACGAAAGGGATTTACTAACTTAGGGTTCAGTATGATCATATGATAACTCATGTATATCAAATTTATATAAAAATAAATTGTCATCATTCCCCAAAGGTAGTAGAACTACAAGCATAATAGAAGAATGAAACATAAGAGTTACAAAGGAGAGTCTTTTTGGGCCAACATCACGAAGACCAAAAATAATAGGTAGCTATCATTTTTCATCATCCCCAATCAGATAACACAAAGGCAGATTTATGAACAATGGCACATGCACAACATAATATGTAACGACTTATATTAGAAGCGAGATACAAATAGAGGAATGTCACAACAAATTGATTCCTTCATCACCTTGTGCTAACAAAGAAACAAGTGTCATCTAAAGAAATCTAAACAAAACATATAACAAACAACACATCATGTGGGAAACACACTACAATAGGAAAATACAAAGAATCCATCATACAAGAGGAGATAATCAAGCATATCGTCTACCCCATCCATATTAGTCTATAGTGTTTAGGGAAGGTGAGAAAAATGCAAGAGGAGAAACACCAAACACAATAAATGGAATGATGGTGAGTACCAAATAAGGACCATGTTGTGAAGATAGGTCACTTTGCTTGTCATTAGGACTAAGAGATAATTGTTTTGCAAATCTAGCTAGTAAGTCATGATTAACATCTATAAGCTCATACATATCATTAGAATCACTCTAGCATAAACATCATCATTTGTATTAAAATATTCATCATCAAGAGTATCTTCTTCACCCAAATTAATTATAATAGAATCTAAGATACAAATAACATTATCATGTTTGTTCAATTTTAACTTTTTCAAATTAACTTCCTCCCTTGGGCTATGCATAGATTGGTTAAAGGGTATCAAAGAATCGGGAAGTTTTTTAGGGGAGGAAAGATTTTGGTAAGCACACTCATGGCCTCTAACACACTAGTTATGATGGCAATCACAAGAACAATGATTAAATTTTATTTTCCTAGGGATTTGAATTGGTTTAGGATCAATACACATCCTATCCTTTGCTTCTTTAGGGGGAAGAACATAAGAAACCACACTAGGTTGAGAGATAGCATCAGTGAAATGTTTATAGGATATAGGAGGTAGAACAAAAGTGTAAATAGGAGGTGTAGGAAGAAGTCTAGGTCCAACACAAAGAGATGGAACATCCTTAGGATTGATAAGCTCACACATATTTTAGATTTTGGATTTCTGATAACATCAAAAAATATTTTCTTTGTGAGGTTGAATTGGTGGAGGCATGAAATGCCAAAAGAATTCAAGGTCAAAGTTCCCTCGAGGCACTAAAGTCTAATAGAGACTATGATTAATCATGATTATTTGTCCATCTTGGGGAAATTTTAAATACTTATGAATAGGAGAGACTATGACTTTCACAGAGGTGAGCCAAGGAAAACCAAGTTTATCTTGAAACTGATAAAAAAAAATTGGGATGACAACAAAGGTGACATCTAAGGTTATACCACCAACTTCTATGGGAAAATTAATAGGATAAGTAAAACCATTGAAAGTTTGGATCATCACATCAGATTTGTCATAAAAATATTGTTACATATGTCTAGTGTAAAGATTTTATTTGGTTATAACATTCACTATGCAAGTTGGATCTATAAGGACACCATGAGAAAGAAGACCATTAAGCTTTGCTACTGTGTAAAGAGGACCATCGAGTGGTTTAATAATCTCTTTAGGATCAAATGTAATGCAAATCTCATGTTCATGTTCAAATAATGTTGACAACATTGTTGGATTCAGTACATTCAATGTCAGTCAACAAGAAATTGATCAATATTTAGATGATGAAGAGTACAAAGTTGGAGTAACAAAATAATAGACCTAAAAAAGAGGGCTATTCCATTAGCATTAGTTAGATGCCCTTTCTATGGAATTTTATATTATACATTTAAATTTAATGTAAGTGTACCTTGATCTGGAAAAAAAAAAAGTGATCTTCAGTGGAAAAATCTTTTGTATCACACTCCAAGTCAGTTTGTCTTGGATGCAAGTTGAATAGTGAGCCTCTTGTGATATTTATTTCATGTATTGGGAGTTCATCCTTGCCATGGTTTTACCCTTCTTAGGTTTTAGACATAAAAATCTTGGTGTTCTTGTGTGGTGAATGTTATGTACTTGTTCTTTTCTTTTGCACTTCTATTTCAATGGTTTAATAGTTAATAAATATTAAAGATTTAATATGATTCACCCCCTCTCTACATTTGGCGTATTCAATAGACCACATAAACACACATAGTATAATTTGGACATTATGAAAATTACCTCCTACTAACAATAGATAAGTTAAAGGCGCTATACAACAAATGGTTCATCAGGCACACCAATTGTTGCAAGTTTTGTAAACATGGTTACAAGGTAAGTGGCCTTGATATTAGGGAAAAATTACATGGTTAAGTGTTCTTGAGTTGAAGTATAACTAGGATGGGTGACCTCTTGATAAGTTTCAATGCTTCACCCCTATGCGAATCACCTAAATGCAAGAGCACTAAGTGAATCATTCATTTTATGAGATATCGGTTTGTGTGAATAATTACTCATGAAATATGAGTCAATGAGTTTGATTTAAAAGCTATGTGATTTAATTTCAAAAGTATGGAGGGGGGAATAAAAACTCAATGTGTTTGATGTATTATTGATCCAAAAAATGCCTTTAAATAAGCAATAAAAAAATAGTTAAACCAACAGATAGTCGTAAAATCGTAAAAACTTAACTAAAAACTAATGAATAATGTAACAAACCAAAAATTCCACTTTATTACATTAATTTGAATAAGAGTGGAATATTTCAAGGGTTTGGACCCCAACCATTCTAAAGACTTTGATGAATCACCTTCACCAATCCTCCTCCCTAAACTAGGAAACACTAAATGGGCAGTGTTAGTTGATCTCTTGACTATATAACCTTAAATCATTTGCACAACATGAGAAAAAATAAAAATGTTCTCACCCTCCATGCAAAATTAGACACATTTCCTCCATAATTCCACATCTCCTCTGAGTGTGTTTAATTCCTCTTTTAGTGTTGCACATAAGATGACTTTCCTCTGAAAGTCGACATCTTCTTTGAGTGTGTCTAATGTCCTCCTCAAATACCGTGGAAATAATCCTTCCTTTGTTGTATAAATCACCAACCACACATCTACATATGAGAAATATTTCCTCTAAAAGTCCACATCTCCTCCAAGTGTATTTAATGTATCCTCAACTACTTGACAAATAATCAAAATATTGTGCCTTCCCTTTCTCATTGAAGGGGCACATATTCTCAAGCCGCCTCTTTTCTTTAGGGAACAAATATGGTTCTCTTCATAAAATCAGTCATCCCCAAGAAAAGAAGCTAGCTTGAGATGATATATATCCTCCTACCTCCATTGCCTCAAACTTCCAATCAATCATCTTGGTTATTCTCTAAAACACAAATATTCCCTCAATTTTTGCACCATGAGATGAGTTGTCATCATCGTATGAGTCATTTGTATGCATTGTAAAACCATAAAAGTGTGTTTCACCTTCAACCATAGCAAGAGCTTTAACTTCCCATCGCTAATTTCTTTGGCCTACTTAATAAAATTTATTCACACATGTCCAATTTTCTAATAATAATAACATGTTCAAATTATTCCCTTGTTCAAATGTTAAACTTCCTAGAAATCAAAGCACTTTCCTCAATAATTAAGTGGCTACTATTAACTCTGCTTCGTTCATCAATTAAAATTAAAATCATAGTTTCCAAATTGGGACTTATTTTATTTAAAGTAAAAACAATATCATCAAAACTTGAAGACGTATTACTAAGTAAGATAACCTTGTAGGTATTGTCATCATTGACTATGGAGTTTACTATTAATAATAACTGAGAGGGGGGGGGGGCGTGAATCAATGGCCTAAAAAATATTCCAATAATCAACCCTTAAAACTTAGTACCATAATATTATACCTCTATTTATCTTCAATCCTATAAGATGAATGCTTCCATATACTTATAACAATTTACTACTGCTCGGAATGCTTTGTAAAACCTTCTACTGTAGATTTACCGAATAACAGTCTGTTAATTTACCGAAAGACAGTAAATTAGCTAGAGTATACCGATAAATCCAATTAACTTAATTGAAATGCAAAACACTAAAGTAATGACTCATAAACACATTGACACATGGATTTTTAACATGGAAATTATGTTAAGGGAAAAACCACTTGTGACCGGTAACCCAAAATTTTCACTCTTCTAAAGTGAGCTCGGTGAAGAGCCAACCCTATTAAAGGTTACAAACACACTGTAAGGTGTGACCTTGTTAGAGGATTTAAAAGTTTAGTCTGTTACTTGATATCGGGCATCTTTATGCTACCATCCTTGGTCAAACACTCACTTGGCTTGTCAATAGGTATCTGGCATCTCATGTTATCTTCATGATCAAACTTTTTGATACTCCATTAGATGTATCTCAATATGGAAAGGATCTTTAAATCCCGCTCAGTTAAGAGACTTTTTGAATCAATGGTTAAACTGAAACAATATGATCTATTCACATATACAACTTATACTTGCAGATTTTTAGATCTATTGTAATCTCACAAAACTATTATGATCAATATAACTTTGTTTATACCTTTGCTCCACTTTGATTCTACTCGGTGATGTTGTGCTCTATTTCTCGGTGTCCATAGAATTATTTAGCTCTTTCCTCAGCTTGTTGATCAACACTGTATAAAGTTTCTCTTTGTCGGTTTCTCTTCAACTTCCTCTTTTTCATTCCTTCACCCACACCAATTTGTAATGAATTGAGTTGTCTCTTTATACACATGATATCACCATTGTTAGGTTCTTGATCTTCTTGATCTTGGCGTGATACACAATTCTCACCAATTAGATATAAAGCAAAACTCTTGTTTTATCTTGCTAAGATCTTCTTGCCAATTGAATAAAACATATTTAAATCAATTACTTATCTCTGGCTTATCTTGTCAATGAAAACAATGATAACTACCAGTTAACTCTATATTTAGCTCTGCCAGCTAGATTTTTTTTTTCTGAACTCCATTTAATTTCGGTTTAACTATTTTATAGTGTTAGTCAACACTCTAGTTCTCCTCGGGCTTCTCCATCGATTTACACTATGTTATTGGCCGTCGGGTTTGCTTGTGATTCTGCTCATCGATAATGCTTGTTGGTTTTCTTGCTTGGGCATCACTGTGAATTGACTATCGGTGATCTCTATCTGTCGGGTTCCATTGACCATCGGTGTTTGTAGTCACAATGTGAATGCTTGTCTTTTATGCATTACAGAAAGCATTATTTGTATATCTCTGATTCTCTAAAGTTTTTGACACTTTGATTATAACCAATTAGATTATATCAAGTTGAGATCAATGAAAATAAAATCCATTAACTGATTTAATGTCTTGCATTATCCTTCTACATTTCGGTTATCAACTTAACATCTTCAAACATTCAATCAGTTACATGTCATCAATCTCTCCCTTTGGCATTGATGGCAACATACTACATTATCATACTATACTATTACTAATACAATATGAAATATACAGTTTCATCAAGCTTTCCTAATGTAACTATTACAAATGTCTTGCTCTCAGTAAGCTCAAAAATAGCTTAGATTTGTTTCCTGCAAAGTGGTTGTCTTAATCCCTTCTTTGGATAGATGTTTGGGTGGCATCTTTTAGTGTTGATTATACATATCTTTGTTCTAGTATGTGTTCTGCCTTGACTGTTCCTCTTCTTGATAATCTCTTTTTCCTTTGACAACAATCTTTCTATTTGTCTTAACTCTCTCCCTTTTTTACTTCTCTCCCTTAGATGGATATTTCATGTGTAATCAATTTCTCTCCCTTAGAGTATTGATTAACTCTTCCTTCTGATTCTTAGGAACTTCTCTTCATGGATAATGATATAATCTCTTCCTTTATCATATCTGTCCTTTTGATAATGAGATCATCTCTCCCTTTGTATGATAAAGTAGATTTCTCCCTTATGATAATGAGAACATCTCTCCCTTTTCCTTTACGATAATTAGAAGATCATCTCTCCCTTTGACAACAATGCCAAAAAAAACACTTCTTATTTTATCATCTACATCATGTTCCATCCTTTTGCATAATATATTCCTTGAATTTCCCTATCCACCAGCAATACAATGTTCTGATTTTCGGTGTAGATATGTACCTTGCAATGTACAGATGCATCTGTTTCTGTTCATCTCAGTGTTTGCATCAACATGACTGATCTTCAGATTTGGTATAGGCTGATGCAACCTCCTAGTCAGATTACTAACCGATTTACAAGGGTTGAACCCCTAGTCTCTATCTTAGGTACTCAAAAGTATCCTTCGGTAATGGCTTGGTGAATATATCAGCTAATTGGTTCTTTGATTGAACATATTCTAGTGTCACTTATTTTGCTTGCACTTGTTCTCTTAGATAGTGATACTTGATAGCAATATGCTTAGTCTTAGCATGGATGACTGGATTCTTAGAAATATTTATTGCACTGGTATTATCACAATAGATAATTATCGGTTCAAGGATCTTTGTATGCATACCTTCCAGTAATTGTTTGATCCATGCAATATTAGATCAATTTGCAGCAGCAACCACATACTCTACTTCTGCAGTTGACTGAGAGATGCATCCTTGCTTCTTGCTTATCCATGTGACAAGTCTATCACCCATGAAGAATGCTCCTCCAATTGTGCTCTTTCGGTCATCAATGTTTCTATCCCAATCAACATCTGTATAGACTTCTAGCTCAAATTTTCCTTCTCTTTTGTACCGTAAGCCATAGTCCTCGGTGTTCTTCAGCTATCTCAGAATTCTTTTGACAATATTCATATGTGATTCTTTGGGATTAGCAAATAATCTTGCAACTATCCCCACTGCATGTGCTATATCTGGTCTGATATGAACAACATACATTAGTTTGCCAATCATGGATCTATATAAGGTTTGATTTACCTCATTTTTCTTGTCTTCTTTTGTCATCTTGCATCCAGTAGCCATAGGTGTTCCAACAGGTTTGGAATCTTCCATCTTGAGTATCTTTAGCACTTCCTTGATGTATTTGGACTGAGTGATGTATATGCCTGCATCTTGTTGAAGAATCTGTAGACCAAGAAAGAATTTGATCTCTCCAAACATAGACATTTCAAATTCCTTGCTCATT
>MU225014.1:808530-818676 GCA_018584345.1 Thuja plicata | reverse complement strand
ATATATATATATATATATATATTATAATATTGTCAAAATATATTATAATTAAAATTTGTAAATAATAAAATATTAAATAGAGTATCTCATAAAAATATATGTAAATTAAAAAACTAATTTCAAAATAAATTAAACGATAGATGAATTATATATTACAAACTATGGTTAAAAACTTTCCGAAAAACAAATTTGGTGAAGCTCCGAAAAAGGGGTCCTATAAGACCAAATCAATTAAACCAATAATAAAGCAGATAAGTAATTTATATCATTTATTTAATTCATAAATAAATATTTAAACATTAGAAATATTCTAATAGCAAAAAAATAGTGACTTAGGATTGGTTCATTGACGCAAAACTAATTCACGAACGGTGCACAACCGAATGACGACAAGTACAATAATCACGAGAACTTCACCTCACACACGTCCAAGGTGGATTCTTTCCCTCAAGACTTAGGATGATAGTGACTTGTGAGTTATTGCTTTCATCCCAAGACACCTCAATAACCAATAAGAAAACCATTTAAAACCTAACTAATGATTTAAACCTTGATTTTTTTCTCACACACGTTCAATAAGAATAATAGTAGCTTGTGGGTTGTTGCTTTCATCCCAAGACACCTCAATAACCAATAAGAAAACCATTTAAAACCTAACTAATGATTTAAACCTTGATTTTTTTCTCACACACGTTCAATAAGGATAATAGTAGCTTGTGGGTTGTTGTTTTCATCCCAAGACACCTCAATAACCAATAACAAGATTATTTAAATCTTGACTAAAAGCTTTTTAAAGTTTTTCCATATAAATCCAAGGTCCATTTTCTCCCTCAAAACTTACACAATGATGGTGTTGGTGGACCGCTGCTGTCATCCCAAAAAAGATTAGTTTCACACTAGAAAAGATCTAACTTAGATCAGGGTTAAAAAAACAAAAATCATTTAAACCATTTTTAAATTCAAAAAAGTTGATGTTTACATTGGGGAGAATTTTTTTTGACATCTAAGAAAAAAACTTTCCTTTTCAATGCCACTTTTAATGATTAATCAAAATGGCTTAAAATATAGTTAGAAAACGCGTTGAGAAAGACGTAGTTGGGCGCTAGCTGTGTATTTTTCCTGCAAACTTCCATTTTTACAGACATCCGACGTTCGATTGGTAACAGTAAATCCCCACGAACTGACTACTATTTACGCAAATCGTCAGCGTGCTGGCACGTGAGATCTTATACTCGTTTCTTCTTGGAAAACCTAAAAAAAGGAAACAAAAGGCAAAAGAAAACGAGGAGACAGCTAATCTGATGTCAGTCAACAGTGGTGTAGTGTGGGGCAGCTCATCAGGTACATTGAACTGTTCATAGGCATTGACTCAGACAGAACTAACGAGGAAACAAATGAGAACAAATTGCAGGATTGTGGAAGGAAAAATAAGCGTTTAAAGGAAGATGAGGGCGAAAAAGGGGGCAAAAGAGTCCACGATGGATTGATTAGCATTGCTAGCACATCCACAGCTATGACAAATGATGAGGGATAATTATAGGAGAAGCCGCCTCGCGGGATCCCACGGGGGATTCGCTGAAATGTTTGCATTTAAGTGCACGTTCAGGCTACCTGAGATTTAGCGTTTCATTCTGTGCTCAGTACGAAAAGTAAGAGAAAGAGCTAGTGCCGGCGGATTCTTGCTTGTTGACTACATTTCGTGCTGCGGACAGCCAGGGTTTACGGATTTTTTAATTATTTTGATCTGGGTCGATCAGAGTTTTGCTTGATCTTCATAGTCACTTCAGGTTTGGTCAATTGGGATTTGGAATCGTCGGTGCTTAGTGTAACTAGGGTTTGGATGAACACTGTTTACTGGGGTTAGACACTGTCTTGTTGTTCGTTCTGGGTGTCCTGAGAGCTTGGCTTTATACCCCTTGGTTTTATTTTAAAAGGGACGGGAGAAATACATGTTTTTGGGATCTGACTTTAACTCATTAGTTGGTGCGCTCTCTGAAAATTGATTTTTTGCGCTATACGGTGGGTTCTGAAGACATTCGCTTCATTATTCTGATACCCACTTTATATTTTGGTGCCCACTTCATGTTGGGTGAACTAGGGTTTGAATAGATAACGTTTTAGTATGACCGGTTATTAATCAAGGTTTGACTTTTAGGAGTGTATTTTTGAATTTTTAGCCATCGGAAGGTCAAAGGATTTGACTGTGGAGATCAATTGGCGGGCGCTTTGGTGTATTTAGAGGTATTTTCTATGTGGGGATTCTATATAAATTTCTGAGCGTCTTTTAATTTTCATGGGCAATACATGCCGGGGATCTTTTAAAAACATATATAGTCAGGGCTACAAAGAGCCCTCCGATCGCTCTAGGAGAAACAGTAACATAAATAACACTAGTGAACACAATACAAGCAGGACTGACTCTACTTCTGATCTTTCAACTAATAGTTTGACATTGCGTTTGATCTCAAACGATTTTGGCAAAGAAAGTTTTAATAAGCCATCAAAGAAACAAGGGGTTGTTAACACCGATCAAAATCAGAATCAGAATAAGTCTGATTTGCCGAGCCAGAATAAGTCTGCTTTGCCGAGCCCCAAGGAGGACAGCATGAAAAGGGGGGACAATCTTTCCTTTTATGTGCTGGGTCACCGCACGGCGAGTCTTAGGGATCTTTATGTGCTAGGACGAAAATTGGGTCAGGGTCAATTTGGGACAACATATTTGTGTACTGATATTTCCACTGGCAAAGAATATGCTTGTAAATCTATCCCCAAAAGGAAATTGATTTCCAAAGAGGATGTTGAGGATGTGAGACGAGAGATTCAGATCATGCACCATTTGTCCGGGCATCCTAATGTCGTGACTATCAAAGGGGCTTACGAGGATTCAGTACATGTGCATATTGTTATGGAGCTATGTGCTGGCGGTGAGCTTTTTGACCGCATAATTCAGAGAGGACATTTTAGCGAACGGAAGGCAGCTGAGTTGACCCGGATTATTGTGGGTGTTGTTGAGGCCTGCCATTCATTGGGTGTTATGCACCGTGATCTAAAGCCTGAGAATTTTTTGCTTGTAAACAAGGATGATGATTCATCTTTGAAGGCAATTGATTTCGGGCTATCAGTTTTTTTCAAACCTGGTAAGATCCTTAAGACAAGGTTCTGATTACTTTGCTTGAACTTTCCCTGGTCAATCTTCTAGCAATTGAAACACTTGAGTAGTTTGACTGTGGTCGTTAATTTGCTAACACTATTTCACAATGAAAGAAAGGGAAAAAAATTGGATGTTTTATTTGTGTTTATGTTTTATATCGAGGGTACTCATGAAAATCTTCTATATTTTGAGATGGCCCGGATATGTTTTTTGTTTTTCTTGAACCTTCCCTGGTTAATCTTTTAGCAATTGTAGTAGTTTAGCTGTTTAATCTGTGGTCTTCAATTTCTCTAAACTGTTTAACAATCTTAGAAAGGAGAAAAAGATTGGAAGAGACTTACTTATGATTATGTTTTACATAGAATATTCATGATAAATTCCTGCATTTTGAGATGGGCCAGTACACACTGGTTAAAACGTTTTCATTTTGCATCTTAGCAGATTTTCTTTTTTTTTTAATTTCTACATATGCTCGTTCTTTCTGCATTTTTTCTTTTTCATCTGATTCTCCTCTCTTATAACTGTGGTGCTTCCAATGAAATCTGCAAATACCAAGATTCCCTCATTTTCGTTCTGCCCTTTTTTACAATCATCCTTTTTGTTTTAAAAAAAAATATATTTGGCATTTCTTCCCTTGCAATTGCTTTTTTCACAGGATATATATTCTTGAAAATCTTTGAAGACCTCCCGTTTTAAAGCAATTAAGCATGGTGACTTGATTCAAAAACAGAACATGAAATTAGATCAATACCGTGAACTCTTTCCGGTCAATCTTGTAGCAATTGAAATGGTTTAGTAGTTTAATTTGCAGTCTTTAATATCCCTAAACTATTTCTCAACCTTAGAAGGGAAAAACTGATAGGAAGAGATTTAATATATGTTTATAACTTTATGTTTTGCAAAGAGGCTATTCAATAATTTTCTGCATTTTGAGATGGGCCAGTTATGTTCTTTTTTCTTGAACTCTCCATGGTCTATTAACAATTGAAACATTTTAGTAGTTTAATCTGTGGCTTTTAATTTGCGTAAACTATTCTACAATATTGGAAAGGGAAAAAATATTGGAAGAGATTTATTTATGTTTATGTTTTACATAGTTGTATTCTAGACAGGGCCAGTTAACACCGCCTCAAATGTTTTTGTATCTTAGCATCTTGTTCTCTCATTTCCTTCTGCACATTTTCTCTCTTACTGAATTTCCTTATCTTCCGTCCAATTCTTCTCTCGTACCGATGTCATGCTTCCATTAACATCTTTTAGGATTATCAAGCATGCACTTATTTCTTGTTTTGCTCTTTTATCTTCGCATCCTTTTGTTTTCATTTAAACACATTTTGATTTTGTTCCCAGGACATATATTTTTCAAGCTCTTCGCTTTTATATCAAGTGACTGAGTAACTTGATTTGAAATAGAATCTGAATTATACTCTTAGAGTTAGTTCCATCTTGTGAACTTATAATAGTGTAGAGGCTTAAGCAATATATGAATGGTCCATTGCACTTGCAGGCCAGGTGTTCGGTGATGTTGTTGGAAGCCCATACTATGTTGCTCCAGAAGTTTTATGCAAGCAGTATGGTCCACAGGCGGATGTATGGACAGCAGGAGTCATTCTATACATATTACTTAGTGGAGTTCCACCATTTTGGGCAGGTGAGAGGCATATCTAAAGGATGCAACTAGATTTTGTTCTGTCAAAGCAGTTTTGTCTTTGAATAGATATATTTACGGATATACCAACTCATGTCGGATATTCCTTTAACTTTTTTTTTCAGAAACCCAACAGGGAATTTTTGATGCTGTTCTACGAGGCCACATTGATTTTGATTCAGAACCTTGGCCTTCAATTTCTGAGAGTGCCAAGGATCTTATCAGGAAAATGCTTACTAAAGACCCAGCTCAGCGCATCCATGCACATGAAGTTCTATGTAAGAGATACACTGCAATTCTTCACTGTATTTGCATTTGCTAGCAAATGTTACTTTCCTTGAAAATGTAGTGCATTAGCAGGGAATTCATGCTTTCAAGATTAATTGTCAGATAAAGTAGGAAAGAACTTCTGTGCAAGACTAGAGGACTTGTATTTGGAAAGGTTTTGGTAGCATTTCAACTTTTTTGTAACAACTTCATGGGGACATGCATTTTTTTTTTAATGTAAAAATTCTGAATATAATTAAACAAGTCAAGTTTATAATTATTACAGGTCACCCTTGGATATGTGAAGATGGTGTTGCTCCAGATAAAGCTTTGGATCCAGCTGTGTTGTCCCGACTAAAACAATTCTCTGCAATGAATAAATTGAAGAAGATGGCTCTTATGGTAAGCGGACTGGTTTTCTTATCCACACAATTAAGTAGTTATAGACAGAAGTTTAACAATTATCTTAGAGATGTATTCATGTTAGTTATCAGTTATCCCTAAGTAGTTTATTTACAAGGTAAGGATAATAGAATCGTTGTTGCAGTATCATAGAGATCCAGGTTTTACTTTCTGAAGGGGTGTTGCCCTTTTATCACATTAAGGCATGCCTACATATGGTACTTTTATATGTCATTACCAAGCAAGATACCAATTTTGTGACTGAGATCCACTTGTGTTATATGACTCTTTCTGACTGTCTATTCATGCAAGAGAAGCTAAAAATATAGGATGACATTTTGATTTTTTTAACTCCCACTTAATGACAACTGTCCATCTTTATGAACCCTTTCCAGATGTCCAGCTGCCTCACTTGTTTATGGATTTTATCCCAAGTTTCTTGTCGGGGGGATGCAGGGACAGGGGACCAAGGGCCTAAGTTTGGGGATGGTGGGGGGATGACAGCCGGAAGGGGGGCGATGCTGATATACATATAGTACTTGATTAAATAGTTATAAAAGATGTATAAGAATTACAGTTTTGAATTTTCAAATTAAACTTTGACAAATTAGTAAATAGCAAAATTGCAAATACGAAACTGTAAAATACTTGAATACTACTAAAATTTGACAATGAAAATGTCAAATTGGAGATTTATATTATACCTGAGAATCGAGATATCATAAAGATATTACAGTGAGTACAATTATATCAAAATAACAAAATGTAGTGAAGGGAGGCCTCTAATCATCTCCAAACTCCGCATCAATGGAACTACTAGACTTTGGTCAAGCTCCGCCAAACTAATAGCTATCAGCTCTGCCTCTATAATTGTAGCATCCTCGTCAGATTGTGTTGTTTCCTTTGGCTCTACATCCTTCGTGTTGTTGGTCTCTCTTTGTATACAATTGTCTTGCGGTCAATGAGTTGCAAAGCACTATGTACAAACACAAGCTTCTTTGCTCTCCTAGATGTAAGTCTGGTTGTCTTAAGAGAGTTAATGAATCTATAATAGACCAGTTCCGCTTAGTAGCTGAAGAACTAGAAACCTAAGATAGTAATCGAATGGCTAGAGTGTTAGTCAAAGAATTTGGTCCATGGCAATTTCACCACGAAATTGAGTCCTCTTGTGCCATAGTTCCCATATCCATCTTGGCCGCCTCAAAATAAACCCCTAAGAGTGGCAAATTCGGTCCACTCAGTGCGATTCAAGCTTGCTTCATACATCTTCTCAATGGCCGTAACAAACCCCGCCTCCACGTCGACATCCTGCATTAGTGTAACTCTACTAGGGCTATGCTTGTACCACTTAGGACTCAATGCATAGGCAGCCATGTGCAAGGAAGTGTTGAGTTTGTCTCATTTTCGATGAACGATTGGCTGAATGTGCTCATTGTAGAATGCTAGTGTAAGGTCCTCCTCTTGCACAACAACCTTCATTTGGTTAAGCATATAATTAGTGCACTCATACACCTTTCCAAGGTTAGGTGCATTGACATCCCCTTATGTGATGACCTGGACAACTGGAGTAATGACAAATACTGCATTTTTCGCATCACTCCAAAAAATATCACTCTTCACTTTATCCTTCACCCTCCTTCCTTGCTCTATCTTGGACTTGGTTCACCATTTCCATTCTGCTGTCATACCCATGACTTGCAATGACTCTTGCAACTCAATCATTCTCTCGAAGAGAATGAAATAGGATGCATGTATAGTCTCAATAGGTTTCATGAAATCCTTCTTAGAGAAGCTCCTAAAGAGTGCATGTGAAGTGTGGTGGTTGCAGATATACATATGTACATCTACAGCATTACTGACCATTGCTCTGATCCCCACAATCTTCCCCATGTCCTTGAGTGCATTATTCATGGCATGCACACAACAAGGAGTCCACCAAATATGCCTGTAAGTTGCCTCAACTAATTTCCTTGCAGCTTTGCACACATGGGCTGCATCTGTCACTACGTGAATGACATTTTGTGGCTCAAACTCCTCAATAGCATCCTTGAGGATCTGAAACTGAAAATCTGCATCTTTGTGATGCTCTGAAAAATCAACTGTCTTTAGAAAATATGGGCCCTCTGTACATGTAACCACGGTATTGATGAGTGGACGAAGTGTAATGTCTGTCCACCCATCCATGACTGTACTGCATCCATTCTTCACCCAACACTCCATATTATCCATCAACACATTTATCTTGGAATAGTTGGCCCTCTCGTTTGCTGCCATCGATCAACTTCATATCCTTATAATAAGGATATCAAGCTACATGAAATGGAATGCCATTGGAAAAGAAGAACTTGCCAATGGCATCCTATATCATCCTTTAGCTGCACATTGAATAAATCAGCTATGGGATTACGGGCGCATCACTTGTCAATCTGCTTTCCCCCTCTCCCGCATGGGCCCCTAAAGAAGAACCTGCCATGTCTCCTACACTCGTTTGGAAAATGTGACTAGAACTCTATGGTTGGCGTTCATGAACTTGCGTCCTATGAGACAAAGTAGCAGGCATAGGTGTAGCTGCTCCGTCATCAGGAACACCCCATAGCTAGTATATCTCGACTCTGTATTCCAGGTTTGCCGCTTTACCCAAAAGAGAACATGCTTCCACACCTTTTCCTTGAATATGATGAAGGTGAACATTAGCTTCTAGTAATGCTGCCAAAAATTCAAGTGCACAAAAGTTGCACTTCCACAGCCTTGTGCCCCCAGATGTCCCTGGCCTGCCTGATAATTTTGTTGCAAAGCTGTCTGAGAGGAGATTCGATCAAAATGACCCCTAGCATACATTGCCAGTAATGTGGATGGGCATTCTATTCTTGCAGCTGCACTTGCCATGGAACTAGTTTGGGCGTCAGGTTCAACCTCATGGTCGACCTCCTCAGCCTCAGCTGCATTTCAGATTTAGTACTCTCTCCGTGAACCTCAATCTCATCCTCACTCATGGCATGAAAGCTCACTGTGACACTGCAATAAACAATATGAATTCAAATTCTTTAAGTTTAAAATTCTAAAAGTTTCAGCCTAGTTTGGCAAATTTGAAAATAAAATTTAAATTTCAATGTTGAATCTTGATGACAACATGATCAATAAACAATGTATGTTGCAATGAATCTTTGAATACGCATTTGCAGCCATTTCTAAAAAATCTAGCCATTAGGGTTCAGCACTTGGCTCAAAAATAGAAATAAAAAGAAATTTTTAATTTTAAAACCTTTTTATGCCACCCAATGATGGGAAACGTCTGTGTGTCCCTGAGACAGTTGAGGGATGCTTGGGTATCCCAACGGTGTCCCTGGCATCCTAGTGGCGGGGGGATGTACCCTCCTTGTTCTGGAGACATTTCTGTCCCCAAAACAACAGGGATTTCGGGGGAGCGGGACGCATCCCTGTCCCCTTTTTGTTTATTGATCTTGCAAGTCAATATGTAACCAGCATGTTAGCAGTAGCTTAATTAACGTGACATGCAAGGGAAAATTGTCTTGTTAATATAGCCCTGTAAAATTTGGTCCAGTTTTTTGAAACTGTTATGCCTGGGATATCAATTATCAAAGATGTAACCAATTTTCAGAGATTAATTTCCATTCTCAATCCAAATTCAATATTGCCCTATGGAACTCCATTCTTGTACACTTCAGTCAATGAAGTTATTCTTAAGAAACATTGACTTCTAGGAGTCAAACCCATCCAGCCTCTGTGAAGCATCCCTTTTTTCTATATTTGCAGAGTAATTTTGGTGATTTCAAGTGACTTGAAAATGTAGGATGCTTTGCAATTCCAATGTTTCTTTATTTAAACATTTGTAGCTTATGTCGAGGCTCAACATTACGGTTTCTCTTTCCTCATTCAATTTGTACTCGAGGAATTAACTTAATGGTTATGATTGCTGTGGTTGCAATCTTATTGGCATGTTTAATTAAAGCGTGTCACTTTCCTGCTATTTGTAAAGGAGCAATGCAAATAAAGAATTGTCAAAACTGCTGTCTGCATGCATGGTTTTTTCTAGTTCACATTCCTTTTTTTTTGATAAATTTCATAAAAGATCTGATAGAATGTGCTTTTCATGTATAAGAGACATGAAATTAAATCCTTTCTTCAGGGGAGAAAGGATGCATCAAATGATGTGTAGAGAAAACCAGATAAGAGTTTCACATTAATGTTTTCTTGTAGGTAATAGCTCAAAGTTTGTCGGAGGAAGAGATTGCTGGTTTGAGAGAGATGTTCAAGACAATGGACACGGATAATAGTGGTTCAATCACTTTTGACGAGCTAAAGGCTGGACTGAAAAGATATGGATCTAACATGAAAGAATCAGAGATCCGTGCTCTAATGGATGCGGTAAGATACAGTTTATGTCCAATTCAATTGCTTGTGTTATGTTGCCATGCATATAAAAAATAGAAGTCTGTCACACATAATTATTTTTACAACAATGAACCTTTCTAAACATCTGTACATACACATAAGTGCGTAACACCTATCCATATGTGCACATATTTAGACACAGATTTTTGTGTCTATTTCATTTTCTGTATGCATATACAGTGTGCACATATTACATGTATCTGTGCTGGTTGCATAAATATTTGAAATAGAAAGTTAAGAGAGTATATGGTATATTGAAATAGTA
>MU225014.1:762727-777131 GCA_018584345.1 Thuja plicata | reverse complement strand
AAAGTCACCCAGGGGTCGAACCTGGCCCAAACGCGCCTCCGGGGGTTTGAACCTTGGTGGATGGCAATGTCATACCATCATCCTCACCAATTGTGCCCAACCAATTGAGCTACAACCCTTTGGCATTCGATTATTTTTATCACTTGCTACAACCCATGAATGGGAAACTAGGAAGATGGATGCGAAGACATCAATCCTGCTTGGTGATTTGGAGGAAGAAATTTGTGTCACAACCGAAGTGTTTCATGATGAAAGGGAAATAAAATATGGTTTGCAAGTTGAAAACGTCTTTGTATGGTTTAAAGTATTCTCTTAGGGTGTGGTACCAAAACTTTGATATCTGTGTTGAGTTTGGGAATTCAGAGGTATAAATATGATCATTGTGTTTATTTTAAATTTGATAATGGTCACATTATCATTATTGCATTATATGTGGATGATATGTTATTATCTGGGAATAGATATTTGATTTCTGATTCAAAGTCTCAGTTGTCAACACAATTCTAGATCAAAGATCTGGGTGCAACTAGGTATACTTTGGGAATGGAGATCAGAAGAGACAAGGCTAACAAAAAGCTTCAATCAAGCCAAAATAAGTATGTGAATTTAGTGTTGAAGAAATTCAACGTGACTTGTAGATCTTTGATAGTTCGTGTTGGACTAGGGATGAAGTTATCTATGGATGATTGTTTGAAATCTCCCGCTGAGGTGAAAGAATGACCAATGTACCATATGCAAGTGTTGTTAAAGGTCTTATGTATGATATGGTTTGTACTAGATTAGACATTGCCCAACCAATTAGAGTTTTGAGTTGATGTATGACTAATCTTTGACGAGTGCATTTGGAGGTAGTTAACAATGTTCCTTGTGCTTTCATAGTTTTCCTTCTAGACATCGACATTTTGTGAGTATTTGTGGATATGTGGATTCAGATTGAGTAGGTGACATTGAGGATAGTTGGATGAGTAAGCAACAAGTTGTAGTCCCTTTGTATATGGTAGAAGTAGAGTATATGGTAGCTACTCATGCTTGTAAGGAAGCCCTTTGGCTTAGATTGTTGTGTTTAAATATTGGGTTTGATGTAGGATCGATTAATATCTATTCTGATAGTGTGAGGGCTATTTTCTCAACAAATAATACTTTCCATGCTAGAACAAAGTACATTGATGTTCAATTTCATTTTGTTTGAGATATAGCAGAGGATGTGAAGATAAAAGTGGAGAAGGTTGACACCTTGACGAATGTTATAGATGCATTGACAAAATCTATGATCGCAAAGAAGTTCAAATGGTGTTCTAGTTCTATGAGTCTCTCACACTTTGCAGTTGATCTATGAGCTACTTCAAAGGTCTTCGATGAGTGGGAGTATGTTGAGATTAAGGTGTCTCAACATTTGCAAATCCTAGCATTGATTATTGAATTTTTTGATATATTTATTTATTTATTATTTTATTTAATTAATTAACTATAAATGTCTTATCATCTAGCGTGACCCACAAGCTTGGTGACACTCTACTTGGTGGTGATTGTATGACACATGCTGCACATGTGGAGGAAGGTATCCCACTTTGAGTATCTTGTATTAAATGATATTTAAAAGCTACGTGTCGTGTTATGACAAATTTGTGACAAAATGGACAAGTGGCTGTTAGAATTCATAGAATTCAACAACCAAGATCCACTGCATGTAAAATAACCTGTTACAAAAGAAAATCTTGGAGACAAATCTCAGAATGATCTGAAAGACAAAATATTCATTCAGAGAGGGAATAAAAGAAATACAAAGAGATCAATCCTTATAAAGGAGATCGAACACCAAAAGGTGGAGAAACCTAAGTTGCATGGATAATTAATAAAAAAATTAAATATAACATGTCTAAAGTTTAGCTTAAGTAAACTAGAGATAATAAGTGACTTTAATAATTAAATCAAATGATTTAATTAATAAGAGAATTAACTTATTACTCTATTAGTTAGGCCGACGGTGCTTTACGACTCTGTTGTGTGGGGGCCCTCTCTTCTTGAGTCAGATTGGACCTCTGTTGAGAGAGTTCAGATCCTCCTCCTCCGACACCTCATCAGATGTCATCGTTCTACTCCTCACGGCGTTATCCTTGCTGAGTTTGGTGCTCATCCTTTTAGACTTGCAACCATTTTTGATCTGGTCTGGTTCCTTCACCATCTCCGGGGATTTGCTGATTCTATTGTCGGTCGGCAGAGACACCCTTATCTTGCTTATTGCTTTTCTTTGGCCCTTGCTAGTGTTGATGCCTCTGGTAGAGCTCGCTGCTGGTACGCCCAGGCCGCAACCTTGCTGGGTTCTATGGGGATCTCGATTGATCATCTACCCCCGTTTTAGTTTTCCTTGGATGCTCCCACCCACCTCCTCCCCTCCCAGCAGGAGCTGAATGACCACGTCAGACTCGACATCTATAGACAGTATATCACCACGACTTGGTGCAACCCTCCTGGAGGGCTTTGTCCTAGGATGGCCTCCTATGTTGAGCACTATATGGAGATTCTTGATGGGGCCATTGCGCGTCCTTCAAACCTGGCCTACCAATGGAGTCACGCTCTCCATATTTCTTTGGGGTCTTTCAGAGTCGGCTCTCACCGGCTCTACATCCAGACAGATTATGACAGGGTTGACCGGATCTGCCGCCTTTGCACCTTGTTGGAGACCGAGTCCGAGGCACATTTCATTTTTTGATGTCCCATTTACTACGAGATCAGAGGGAGATTCTACTGCCTGTTCAGAGAGTGTAGTTCCCTTGCCTCCTTCAGATACACCAATCAATGGTGCCTTACTCTTTATCTTTAGGAGACCACACGGCTTCGAGATTCCACCCTCCAGCTTATGTTCCCGTCCAACCAGAGATTTGATCATCTTATCACATCCTTTTTCACTTCGGCGTCTCTTGCCCGCGGCACGAAGCGCCCTCTCGGTCCTCCTCCTTCTGGACACACCAGGCTTGTGAGACCTCATAGAGATCGTAAAGATCACACTCAGCAACAACACTCCACCACCAGTGTTACTCAGAGACGGTCCAGGGCTCCTTCTAGTCTCAGATCGTATCCTTCGGTGCTTGATTACTTCTCGCCTGGAAAGATCCTCTAGGTGCTCTCACTAGTTCTTCTGTTTTCTGTTTTCTATTTTCTTGTTATTTTTCTTTCCCCGAACACCGTTTGGTGCTCCCGCTGTTGGTTGTTTTGCTCTGTATGTTCCCAGTCCCTTAGACCCTTGGTGGTCTCTTGTTGGACATTAATAATTTATCTTATCTTATCTTATCTAACACCCCCCTTAAGATAAACTTAGGGAGAAGCTAAAATCTAGAAACAACTACTAAAAGAAGGAAATTTGGTTCCCAACAACAAGGCTTGATCAGGTACCCAATCACAACCAAATATCTGTAAAGTGGAGAAATAGAGAAAACCACATGGGAAAAAAATCTACTCCAAAAAGAGATGGAAAAAACATGCAGAAAAGAAATGGCTCAAGTTCCTCTCAAGACCATAAGTACAACCAACCCCCCCATGAGAGAGGACCGAGAATCCAAAACCCCCTAGAATGATAGAACCCCTGTTTCGATGATCGGACCAATGTGGCCCCACCGCGGAAGAAACAAAGGCGTTGGACGAAGAAGAGGAAACCCCTGAATGTGAGGAAAAGATGGAAGGCCTAGCTGATGTGCTCAAAAGAGAACGCATGAGACTCGTGTAATGGAATCTTCAATGAAGGTGGGCCAATAGATGTGCCGAATCTATCACTTGAGAGGAGATGAATATCCTCTAATATGTCCTCAACAACTATAGTAGGTGGCTCGATGCATGGAGTGATAATGTCTAGCAAAGCTGAAGAGGAATTCTTGATGAACATATGTAAACTCAACATGAGGTGGGGGTGTAGAAGTCAAAACACTGATCTCAGGAACTACACATAAGTTCAAGTGACCCAACTTCACCTCAATAGGCTCTCGTGAAAAAGGAGAGCTATTCTTCGATAGTGGAGATGGTGGACCAAAATAAGAGGAGTACAAGCAGGAAGAATGATCAAGTATCCCTGTTGCAACAATATTGCTTGTCTCATAATCTCTAATGTGTACTGAATCTGGAGTAAAATCAACTGTCTTCCCTGTCCCACTGTGAGTAATCTGATAGATAGTGAGAAGGTTAGAGGGAAAATATGGAACACATAGTACATCATGGAATGCACCATCATCAATGTCAATATAAAATTTCTCACATACAGTCATAACAATGTTATTCTACATCAAAATGTGTGGGGTAAGAGAAGCCTCAAAATACAAGAATAAATTCCGAGAAGATGCCATATGGTGTGAAACACCTGAATCTAGTAGCCATCTAGAAGAGTGTGGAATAGTGTTTGCACATAATGCATGACCCTTTCCGTTTTCCCATCTATCTGTCTGGAATGATGATGAAGACGATGACCTATGAGAAGGAGAATAAGGAATATCAATGTTTCTCTTCTGAAGAAGAGCTTGCAAATTAGAAATTTGTTTTGCATATCCATTTATCTTCTTCTCATAACAATGGGACTAATCATGATTGGGCTTTTACAGGGTGAACCCACAATAGTGGGTTACACTTTTTCAGAGGGAGAAATTCCTCTTGAAATTCGCAAAGAAGACGGATTTAGAAAGTACTTTCGATAGAAAGTCCTTGAATATGGCAATTTCACTCAATTACTTTCGATGGAAAGTAGTTTCGATCGAAACTACTTTCTATCGAAACCCTCTGATTAGAGGCCATTTGCAGAGGCTAACAGAAATATGCAGTTTTCATGGCTTCGGGGCTCAAGTGTGGGGCTCAAATGGAAGAATAGGGAGACGTCCTTTTGCATCGCACAAGTACTCTGAACGAGCTTTATAACGAATATAGATTTGACAATTTTTGAATTAATTAGGTCTATGTTCTTTGACGTGCATCAAATGTAGGTTTTTTATCGAATATAAACCTCCAAGTTTGACGTTCAATGAAAAGTAGTAGAAAAGATAATTTATTTTGTTAAAAAATAACAGTGCCATCCGGCTTCGAGTCTATTTTCTATCAAAAAAAAAATTGAATTTCCATAGATACACAAGTTATAAGCTATGCAGTCAAGGTATGTCAAAATTATGGTTTACTCTACTTCAAACATTCATAAAATATGAAATAATCATGATAATGTCGTCAAACCAATTGCATGCCCTCCGTATGGATGTTACAAAACCAAATTTGAAAGAAGTGCATTGATATCTATTTTAGAAAAAAAGTTATGCTCTATGAAGTCAATGTAACTTTTTGAAAATGACATTTTCAGCAACATAGCAATTTTAGTGGGAGAAAAACAAAAATTCAAATCAATTAAAAAAAAAAAAAAAGATATTTAGAATCTAGACAGAAAATCCTAAACGACTAGTTTACTTCATCTTCCGATTTCGAACGGTTTAACGATAATATGCATTCGAATATGAAAGTTTTTTTCAAAATGTAGACTTCAATGTCCGTTTAGGCAAAAAAGTGTAACCCACTATTGTGGGATCACCCTACAATAAGCACACTGAGGTCTTTCTGTCTTCGATTTCCCCCCCTTAGGAGGAGGTGGGCCAAAGGAGTCCTGAGAACTATAATCCTTCCTAGACTAAGTGGCCGTAGATATCTATTTCTGCTTCGGCTTCCCTGAAGATGGGTGACCTACCAATGCACGGTTCTGTGATCCTGTGAGAGGATCAAGCTGAGATAGCTTTGCTTGCTCACGAGTCAAACGAACACAAAATATGTCAAATGTAGGCATAGTAAATCAAGGACCCAAAGCATCCATGGTCGAATGGAAGGTAGAAGAAAATATCTGAAAGGGACCCCGAAGCTTAGAAAAAATCAGGTAAATGCACTCTGTATCTGTCTTATTCTTCCCACACCCTTGCAAGATAGATCTGATAGATTTGAATTTCGTTAAGAAATCCTGAATAGAAGCAAATATCTTAGGACCTAAAGCTGTCAATTCTGCCTTAATCTGAAGTGCCCTGAACTCATTGACTGTGCCAAAGAGAGTATGAAACTTCTCACATATATATAGAGGGGTATCACACCCATCAAGATGGAAGAGCAAACTATCTGAAACATGTAGAGAAAGCACACCCATGACCTCATCCATCTTATTCCTGTGCCGTATGACCTCGAAAGGATGAGTCAAGACTAGTTGAATGGTGTCTAAACAAGACCATAACCCTCGTGATCGGAGAAGCCATGTCATACGAGATTTCCATATATGGAAATTGTGAAGAGTGAGAAGATCAATTGTAGCTGAATTTGCCATTGATAAGGAGAGACAGTGTAATAAATGCTTCAAAATGAAAGGGAAAATACCTAAATAATTTATCCAGAAAAAGAGTTAGATATGAAGAGAGCTCATAAAGAGATTTCCAACGCTTGTTTGTGAGCAATAAATAGAGTCCGTATGCTCATTCTAGAGGCTTGGAAGCACTCAAAAGAAGAGTTCTCTTTGATTGGAAAAAAGCCAGTAAAACAACAAAATCTCAAAATGAAACCCTTTCCGAAATCTCCGTCTCGGAAACAACTTTCCGACGCTATCTCGTTTGAAAAAAATGACCTTCGTTTGCTCAAGTTATGAGCAAAACACCGAAGAATGCTCCAAAACAAGAAGAGAACCAAGAAACCCAAATTGCCATGCAAAAATATAAAAAATATTATTTAAAAAAATAAAAATAAAAAAATGGTGGCGTGAATTTTGAGGTTGCATGGAAATCAAAGCATTTTTTTTGCCTCGAAAAGCTTGCCAAGGTCGTGCATGCAAAAAGAGGGCCCCGATTTTAACTATGTCCAAATTGGACATGCCTTATATAAAAATAGGGGCTTTTGGACCTTTTGAGCTCAACTGTGAGGTCGGTTTGTGCTCAAAGTGCTCCAATTTTTTTTTCCCTTTAAATCCACACAAAAATCGTTGAAAAAATTTGAAACCCTCGGAGCTCCAAAAACTTCAAAAACTCAAGAACGAGCTGCAACAACAAGACTTTGATACTATTTTAGAATTCATAGAATTCAACCACCAAAATCCACTGCATGTAAAATAACCTGTTACAAAAGCAAAGCTTGGAGACAAAACTCAGAATGATCTGAAAGACAAAATATTCATTCAGAGAGGGAATAACATAAATACCAAGAGATCAATCCTGATGAAGGAGATCGAATACCAAAAGGTGGAGAAACCTAGGTTGCATGAATAATTAATAAAAGAATTAATTAGAACATGCCTAAAGTTTAGCTTAAGTAAACTAGAGATAATAAGTGACTATAATAATTAAATCAAATGATTTAATTAATAAGAGAATTAACTTATTACTCTAACATTGACCACCCAATTTGGGTAACGACTGATTACAAGAGGATTTGTTTTTGATTAAGTGAAAACAAGTTTTGAAGGGGACCTGAAACCCTTTACAAAAAGGGCGCTAAAGATATTCAAAGACAACCCACAACAAGGAACAGATCAAGACCAAAGCAAGAGTTTTAATATCAAACTCCCTCAACCTGGAACAAACAAAGCACGAGAAAAACTACATGCATACTCAAACTAGAGAAAGGATCCAAAATCTCAACCTAAACCTCTGATCATCCAACATTAGGATTTACCTTTGCCCCCTTTCTTATGGGACTTAAGGGTCATATCAAAAGAGGGCAAAGACCTCTTAGGGTGTTTACCTTTTAGCGCGATCCAACCTTCTTTCACCTTTGCAGCCTCACCCAACCAAGCCACTGAATCCATCACCGAACTCCCGCCACCTGAGAGGGGGCAACACTCTGCACTGACATCGCCAGCTGAGAGCCAGGGCCAACCACATCGCCAGAGACATCCACAACTGAAGGAACAACACCAACAGACTTACCAATGGTAACCCTATCACAATCCATTATAGAAGAAACAAGAGCAAAACTACTAGAACCTACTAATGGACTAGCATCAGCTGAAGGGACAACACCAACAGACATACCAATAGGAACCTTGTCACAATCCAACACAGAGGCAACAAGAACAGAGCCAGCATAATCAGTAGAACTTGGATCAGTAACTTGCGACAAGTTGACAGGAATATCCCGTTCGACCACTTGGGAGAAACTCTTCTGGGAAGAGTTCTTGAATACCGTGTAATACTAAGAAGAAGCACTTTTCCACCATGAAGGGGGATTCCTCGATTTTACTTTCTCTTGATCACATTTATCCACAATATTCCCTATTTTGAAGCACCTTCTATACTTGAAGGGAATCCCTTCATATTCCAAAGGTTGGACCCACTTACCCTTAGGAGATACAAGTTTAATCTCCGCATGAAGTCCTTTAGATGCATCAATATCCACCAAAATACGAGTATAGGGGTGGAGTGAAAAATATCACAAGACTCAACATCCACCATCAGAAAATTACCAAGCGCCTCACCCACTTACTCAAGAAGCGAATCCACCCAAAGATGAAGTGGGAGGTAGGGGAGTCTAACCTAAATTGACATCTTGTAGAAAGTTTCATAAGAAAGGTTGAAGTATGGATGCCATGGTTTTACCATCAACAAGAAAGGATCATCCCAGGTGAAAAAATGATCGCACATAATACACTTTCTATCCACAACTTTTTCAAATTTGGCAATAAAGAATCCCTTGGCCATTGGGAAAATTTGGACCGTATCAAAGATGATGGGTTCCCAGTGTTTAGAGATACAAGCAAGGAGCTCTGAAATATTGGGCCAGAAACCCCTAAATATATAGATCACCCCATTGGAAGAATAGTCTAAGGTGACCTGATTAATCTCTACCACCGTCTCCTTCTCCAATTAAACAACAATAGATCTACAAATAGGAAAAGACCTAGTATCTACAGAGGGCTTCTTAGGATCAAGAGAAGAACCCTTTCTCCCACCACGAGCCAGGTGACCAACATAGGAATCCCTAAGAGCCGCAGAATAAACCCCAGGCAACATCGTCGTAAGTACAAACCTGAATAGGGCTGACTGAGCACACTTAGTCTGAGAGGCTCCACAACCGAGACCCACAGGAAATGGCCAAATTAAAACCCTAGCCATAGAGGAAAAGGACAAACCCCCTCGACGGAAGACAAGGGCTTCACTGAAGAAGATGCCTCACCCCCAAACAAAGGTCTCACGCAAGGAACAACTGTGAAGGATGGAGCAACAACATCCATCGATGCAGCAACGAGAGATGACATCGCAACGATGTCCTCAACTCACATCGCATAAATGCAAATGTTACTTCCCTACAAGAGGATTTGCTATTAATAGTCAATCATTATGGATTCTCTTATAGTTGTAAGTTTTGCTAGTCATGATTACTTTTACAATAGTTGTAAGAGGTATAAGAACATTTGTCATACTTTGATATGGAAAATTTTGGTTTCCCAAGTTAGGAGGTTTGAATGAGGAGTTATTTAGTGAGTCATTTGCATGGTTATAGGTGGTTAAGAAAGCGTTCCAAGAGTTTTGCATGACCCCCTTTTTTTTGTCTTCATCTAGAAGCTTCCTCCTTTTTTGTATTTGTCTATATAAGGAGGTTTCTGAGATCATTAGGCATTTTATGCTTTTAGGTGAAATGTTATATTGTTGGAATTAATCCAGATTGTGGGTTGTTATTTGTATACCCCCATTAGAGAAGCTAAGTGTTGATGTTGTATTGTAGCTGATTAGTTTATTGGAATACAAAGTATTGTGCGTTTGGAGTGGGGGTTTTCTCCTAAAATGAGTTTACCAACATATATCTAAGTGTGTTCATTGTAGTATATCTTTATGCATATTTATTATCTCCTTCTGAATGCGTTTCTTATTTTGTAATAGTTAAGATTTGTAGAGACAATTTTCAATATCCCCCTTACTATATTAGTATTAGAAAGCATTTTCTCCACCTTTCCTTCCTTTCATCATACACCTTATATTGGAAGTTTACTAGCTTTACTTTCTTTGAGGCTAAAACAAACCATAAATGCATTTGGCATCATATGGTATCCATTGTATATGTTAGTTTCCAATTTTATTTGATCTAGGCATTAAGAATCCATTATTCTGAAAACACTCCTTTAGGCACCATATGGTATATATTCCAAATTTATTTAATCTAGGCTTTAAGAGTCCTCAATTGTAAAAAAACCCAATAAAGTGATAGATCAAGGCTTGTTCTTTAAGGATTAGATTGACACAGTCATGACAGGAGTTTCCCCAATGGAGATGGTCCAAACCATGCAACACGAGTCACACATTGAAAACAATCAACACTAGACACAAGAAATGATAATTAATATGCTATAACATATCTTCACATTATCACAGAATCAAAGAATTACATCAGATTGGCTTGCAACATCCAAATTTTCATTCTTAGTCTCACATGCCCATTATCATAAACAAATCCTATAGTACTAACCTCCATGAGGTATATTTACCACTTATTTTATCTCTACTAGTTTCCCCCTTAACAAAGATCAACTGCCTCAATATATAGAGCCTTTGCAACACATATGTCAGCCAGATTTATTAGATTTTACAAGACCAAGAAAACAAAGTACAAAAATATAAGTCTGAACCCAAATCATAAGGATCTCAATGCCAATATGTAGAAATGATGTGTGATCCAAGAGAAATGTCGACCAAAGATCAAAGAACATCCTGATATGAGCCACAAAGCTTTGCCGATTAGGAAATTGCTTTGTGAGATCAAAAAACTCCAACTGACTATTAGAACTTGAAGAAAACACAAAACTAACCATGAATCCAAAATAACTCCACTATGAAGTATCAGATTGAGGTGCGAACCCAAATATAAGTGAAACATGATGTCCAAAACACACCCTCAGGTCCGCGACAACACATGATCCAAATCCTAGGAACACCACTAAAACACAACAACTGGCTACCAGGAATAAAACTAAGAACTAATTGAAAGGATTTTTTTTTTGGGTGATGCAAGATTGCCATCGACCCAAGGATGCTCCTACATCAGGCACCTTGGTGAGAAGAAGATGTTCCATAAGAGGAACTTATGAACATCTTACAGGATTAAGGACATAAATCCCATGCTTACTCTTGATCCAAACATCCTCTTTATCTGCAAATTTCTTCCTTCTTAACTCTTCTCTGTCTTCTGTCAGATCCCTCAACTTCTTCTACTCTACACTTTCTATTTCATGCCTCACATCTGTGCAAGGTAGTAGAGAACTCTTACCATGACCTCTTTTCTTTTGTACATCTAATTTACCTCTGCTACAAGCCTTCATTTGACCATCAACCAAAGTCTTCTTCTTCTTCTTAACTTTACCTCTGTCACTATTTAGTACCTTCCAATTTTCAGATACAATCACCAGATCCTTCTTCAAATCCAAGCCTTCCTTCAACATAACCTCTGAATTTCGCTGAACTCAGTACAATAAACCTTCACAATGCTTAAGTTCCTTACACTTTCCTCTTCTTCCTTCAAGGAAACTAAAGTAAATATTTGGCCATTCTTCTCTACAATGACCAAATTCCTTCTGCAATAATAGATAGCTCACCAATCAAATTTCCAAGGTCTACCCAATAGAACATGAAACACACTCATAGATACAACATCACACAATACTTGATTTTTGAAAGGCCCAATGTTAAAATTCAACAAATACTGCTCCTTCACATCCACCATATGATTATTTTGAAACCAAACTATCCTACAAGGACAAGGATGCCTTGACCTTTTCAAGCCAAGCTTCTTTACCATCTCTTCTGATACCAAATTATCAATACTTCCACTATCCACAATGACCTTACAACATTTACCTTCTGATTTACAGATAGTCCTAAACAAATTCTTCCTTTGAGTAGGTCCAACTTCCTTGTTTCTATGCTCCAAAAAAACTCTCCTATGCATAAGAGACTCTCCCATCTCAGGTTCCAACAAGTTCTCATCAGTTGTCTGCTCCTCATGTGCCACAATATTCTTTTCACCCATACTTTTCTCAGGACATTCATAAGATCTATGCCCATTCTCACCACACTTGAAACAAGTACATCTGAATTACTTGCCAATTCCTCTTCTAGGTGTCCTCTGATTAGGTTCTTTATTCCACTTAGGTTTTGACTCTTATTGCACTATATGCTTCTCTTTTGCATTGCTATTCACTTGCTTCTCCTTCCCTCTAGGGTTACTCGGTCGTCTCATCTTTACCTTATCTTCTGCCTTCAATACATACTGATAAGTGTTAGTAATAACTGAGAGGGGAGAGGGGGGGGAGGGGTGAATCAGTGGCCTCAAAAATTTATCCTTTAATCTTTAACCACCAATCAAATACATCTCAGATTATTAAGTCCCTACAAGATGCATGCCATGAGATACTAAGAATGATTTAACTGTCTGTCGGTTTTCCTTGTCTGTCCTTATTCTCCTTGATTACCGATAAGCAGTAAAACTATTTACCGATACTCAGTAAATATGCAAAGTATACCAATCAATCTAGAAATGCATATGTGAAATGTAAAATAGTAAAGTAATAACCATACACACATAACACATGGATTTTAACGTGGAAACCCTGTTAATGGAAAAAACCATGGGACCGGTACACCAAATTTTCACTCTTCTGAAGTGAGCCCTGTTAGGAGCCAACCCTGTTAAAGGTTACAAACACACTATTAGGTGTGACCTTGTTAGAGAATTTTATACATAGAGGTTGTCACTTAGTATCGGGCATCTATTTGCTACCATCCTTGAATCAGCCTCCTTAGACTGTCAATAGGCTTTAGGAAAATCTTGCTACCATCCTTGAATCAACCTTCTTCTTAGACTGTCAATAGGCTTTAGGCAATTTCAATGCTACTTTCATGAATCAACCTTTTTGGCACTCCTTGGGATGTACTTCAATATATAGAAGACTATTAAGTCCTTCACTGTTAAGAGAATTGATGCTTCAATGGTTAAACTGAAACACAATGACCTGTTTCTAATGCAACTTGAATTGCATATTTTCAGATCTATTTAAGTACATTACCTCTCTGATCAATGTATCAATTCAATTCTTTGTGCTCCACACTTTCTGCTCTGTGATGCTGTGCTTCACTGTTTGTCAGTGTCTGCAGAATTCTTTAGCTCTCCTTCAGCTTGATTGATCAGGACTGTATGAAGTTATCCTTCATCAGTTTCTCTTCAGCATCTTCTTTCTATTCACTCCCCTTCCCGTGTATGTGATTACAAAAATGAATTACACTTGTCTCTTATATAGACATGATATTCCTTAATTCTTGATTCTTGATTCTTCATTCTTGGCGTGAAAAATAATCTAGCCAATCTGATTTAAAGATTTAACTCCTAATTTATCTCGTAGTTATCTTCTTGCCAACTGTACAAATCTTTTAAGTCAATCACTTAGCTCTGGTTGAATAAAACAAATAAAACAACCACTTAAGTCTATCCTTAAGCTCTGCCAACTAGATATTTTGTCATTTTCTGAACTCTCTATTCTGTCAGTCAACTCTGTAGTTAGTCGTCGGTGATAACTGCTAGTTTCGTCGGTGATAACTGCCAGTTCCGTCGGTGTGACTCCAGTCAGCTTCGAGATCTCCGTCCATCGGGCGTCATTGGATCGTTGGGCAACTCTATTTTCAGCTCGTCGGGTATCACTATGATTTTGCTTCGTCGGGAAATACTGTCTTCTGCTCGTCGGGTATCACTATGAATTTTGTTCTTTTCCTTTACAGATGGTGTGCACTTCGTCAGTGTTGTCTTTCACTTAGTGAATACTTGACTTTTATGCATTGCTGAAAGCATAATCTCTGTTCCATTAATTCTTTGAAGTCTTTGGCATTATGTACATGACCATATAGATGATATCAAGTTGACATCAATGACAATACAAACCATTAAGTAATTTAATGCCTTGCATTATCTTCAACTTAACATTATCAAACATTCAATAAGTTACATGTCATCAATCTCTCCCTTTGCATTGATGGCAACATACTATATTATCACACTATACTATTTCTAATACAATATGAAATATAATTGTTGAGATTCATCAGATTACCAAATAATTTATTTTGATAACCGATAAAAATGTCTGATCGTCGGTAAGCTCTGTGTTAGCTTAGATTTGATTCTTGTAGCTTTTTGTGTTTCTTTTTCTGATGTGTTGCGTGCTTCCCTTGTGTCAATATCTCTCTTTTGACTATTCTTGTTCTTTGATTTCTCTGTCTTTTGTCAGCAACTCTCCCTATGTATATGATTCCTTCATACAAATTCTCTCCCTATGGATATGATCTCTCCCTGTTTGGAGTAATCTGATAATGAATAATTTCTTGTGATAATATGGATACATTCTCTCCCTTTGACAACAATTCCAAACAAATATTTTACAAATATC
>MU225014.1:736475-748691 GCA_018584345.1 Thuja plicata | reverse complement strand
ATCATTTGCAAATGAAATGAGCAAAGAGTTTGAGATGTCTATGTTTGGAGAGATCAATTTCTTTCTTGGTCTACAGATCATGCAACAAGATGAAGGTATTTTCATTACACAATCCAAATACATCAAGAAAGTACTAAGAATATTCAAAATAGAATATTCCAAACAAGTAGGAACACCGATGAAAATTGGATGTAAGCTAACAAATGAGGACAAGTCAATATAGGTAAATCAGACTTTGTACAAATCAATGATTGAAAAACTCATGTATGTTGTACATACTAGACCAGATATTGCACATGTAGTAGGAATAGTTGCTAGATTTTCTGCTAATCCAAGAGAATCACATATGACTGCTATGAAAAGAATCTTAAGATATATGAAGAATACCGAGGAATATGGCTTATGGTATAGAATAGAAGGAAAATTTGAACTTAAGGTCTTTACCAACGTTGATTGGGATAGAAATATTGATGACCAGAAGAGCACAACTTGAGGAGCATTCTTTATGGGTGACAGACTTGTCACATGGATCAACAAGAAGTAAGGATGCATCTCTCAGTCTACTGTAGAAGCAGAGTATGTTGCTGCTGCTTTAAACTGCTCAATTATTGCATGGATCAAACAGTTACTGGAAGGTATGCATATGCAAATTGTTGAACCAGTAATTATCTATTGTGATAATACAAGTGCAATAAACATTTCCAAGAATCTAGTCATGCATGCAAAAAGAAAGCATATTTCCATCAAGTATCATTATTTAAGAGAACAAGTTCAAGCAAAGGAGGTGATACTTGAGTATGTGCAATCAAAGGAACAATTAGCCGATATCTTCACCAAGCCACTACCCAAGGATGCATTTGAGTACTTGAGAAAGAGACTAGGGCTCAGACCCTTGTCTACTGGTCAGTAAATGACTAGAAGGCTACATCAACCTACATATTATCAGAATATCATTCATGTTGATGCAAGTAGAGAGATGGAATTCAAAGATAAATCTATATACAACAAGGTATATATCTACTCCAACACCAGAGTTATTGTATTGCCGATGGATTGGGAAATTCGAGGAGTATTCACAAAGTGACTGCATACACTGATGGAGTGCACACCGACGGACAAAGTAAAAGAGAAAAGTCACAGTGTTATCCAATGAGAAAATGCACAACATTATCGATGAGAAAAGTCACAGTGTTTCCCAATGAGCAAAGCACAGAGTAACCCTACAGATAGAATCACAGTGTTGCCCAACGGACGGAGATCCCAAAGACAACTGAAGTCACATCGACTAAACAGTCAGTTATCACTGATGACTAACTGAAGTGTTGACCGACAGAACAAAGAGTTCACAAATGAAAAAATGCTTAGCTGTCAAGAGCTAAAAATAGACTTAACTGATACTTATCATTGTTTTAATCGACAAGATAAAGCCGAGGATAAGTAAAGGATTTAAAGCTATTTTTTCCAGTTGGCAAGAACATCTCTGCGAGATAAAATTAGAGTTTGCTTTAAATCTAATTGACGAGAATTGTGGATCACACCAAGAATCAAGAAAGCCAAGAAATGGAGAATCATGTCTATAAAGAGATAAACCCAATTCATTACGAATTGTGGGGTGAATGAGAGAAAATAGAATAGATGCTGAAGAGATTCTGAAGGAGAAGAAAGTCTTCATTCAGACCTGATCAACAAGTTGAGGAAAGAGCTAGATTCTGTAGACACCGACGAACAGTGACACAACATCACAGAGCAGAACAGTGTGGAGCAAAGGTATTGAATTGATTATATTGATTAGAGAGGTAATGCACTTACAATACATGTGAAAATTTGCAATTCAAGTTGTATGTGTGAACAGATCACTTTAGTGTTTCTGTTTAACCATTGAAGCATCAAGTCTCTTAACCGAGCAGTACTTAAAAGTCTTTTGTAATTGAGATACATCCCAAGGAGTATCAAAAAGTTTGATCATAGAAAGTAGCATTGGATATGCCCGATACCTATTGATAGGCCAAGTGAGTGTTTGATCAAGGATGATAGCATTAGATGCCAGATACTAGGTGACACACTATCTTTACATCCTCTAACAAGGTCACACCTAACAGTGTGTTTGTAACCTTTATCAGGGTTGGCTCTTAACTGAGCTCACTTCAGAAGAGTGAAAATTTGGGGTACCGGTCCTAGTGGTTTTTCCCTTAACAGGGTTTCCATGTTAAAAATCCATGTGTTATGTGTTTATGTTTCATTACTTGATTGTTTTTCATTTCACATAAGCTATTCTGGATTGATCGGTATACACTAGTTATTTACTGTGTTTCGGTAAATAGAAGACTACTTATCGGTAAACATACAGAAGAAGGTTTTACAATGCATTTCGACAAGTAGTAAATTGTTATAAGTAATTCAAGGCATTTATCTTCTAGGACTGAATATAACTAGAGGATCAAAAGTGGTAACAAGTTTTAAAGGGTTGATTTAAGGATGAATTTTTGAGGCCAATGATTCACCCCCCGTCTCAGTTATTACTAGCAACACTTAGCACTCATTGCACTTAGGTGAAGGTCATAAAGGTGAAACATTGGGATTTTTTGAGAGGTCACCCATCCCAATGCTACTCCAACTCAAACACACTTAACCTTGGAGCTTCCTCGAAGGTTGAGACTGCTTGGCTCATTATTGCATTTTCAAAACCTTCAACAAGTGTTGTGCCTTACGAACCATTCATCAAAGAGCCTATTAAGCTCATAAATTTTGAATAAATTCAACTCATATTAAATTTGAAGGATAGTAAAAGTTGGTCCCAAATTAGATTTGAATTAAAAAGGAGGGGCTCAACTTTGTGTTGCATTTGTGGATATGATCTAGGGAAAGAAAGGGGTAAAGTTGAGGATTATGGGTGATCCTAGGAAATGAGTGTGGATAGGACAAGATAAGGCTTGAGTTGTGCACCCACTTTTAGGTCAGAAGATACCATTTGTACATTCTATATTGAAGAAAAGTCACTCTAAACAAAGTGGGCTAACACATATAAGAAAATGGTGTGGGTATATAATTTTCACCATGATATTTTGCCCCTAATTTGACACGTCTGTGTGAATAATGAAAGGATCATGTCAAAAAAATACAAGCAATCAATAGGTAAGTAAATGGTCAAACACCAATAGAAAGTATACAAATATATACAATGAAATTGGCTCGATACTTATTTTCTTGAAAAAAGTGTTGCATCTTGAAAAAAAATGCAAAATAGAAAGGAAAACAATGAGTATCATCACATAGGCCATAAAAACAATAACATGTTTCCCATAAAATAAAAATAAAAAGAAAAGAGAGGTTCTTAATATGGTAGATAACTCACAATAAATAAGACCATTGTTTAATAACACAAAAATAAAATGGGATTTCCTACTCTTGTTGTGCACTCTCCTTGTAAGGACCCATGGTCCTTTGCATTTGCTGCTTGTAATGCCGTCGCATGGGAATATGAGAGGACAATATATCTATGTTAGAGTCCATGTTTGTACATTGGGTCTCGTGAGCTCATTGTCCTTTTGGGTTCCCTGGATGGGGCATTGCACTGTTGGTGTGTCATTTGGTGTTGGTTCTTCAACTACTGGGGTTTCTTCTACAATGGGTGGGCTTCCCATCAATGGGCCATCTGCTCATGCAGGTGTTCTCTTATTCTTTGGTCAAACCATGTGTTCTGTTGTTGCTGTGTTACTTTGTGTTTGGTGTATCCACTGACGAGTCCTAGAATAGACATCTTTTTGATAGCTTTGAGTTAGACTTTACTATGTTTTACCAAAACTTATCAAACTTTTATACTTGAAATTATCCCTGTTAAACTTATTATGATACTGTATACGTATTATAATGATATATGATATATAATACATGGTTGTGAAATTTGTTGATTAATTATGCAGAAGACGTTTCCTACATTAGAAGGAGGAGTTGAATTAAAAAATCAACGGTCCAAAATTTTGTTTGAACGAATGACTACCATCAGAACGATCCTCACCATTCATCATTTTGAAAACCACCACAGCTATATTTTACATGGACGCGAACATCGTAAGAATATGGGTCAATGTCAGTATACAACATGCAACCGACATGAAAAGTTACGCAGAACATGGATAAAAGTAAACCCAAGTCGACCCCAACCTCTCTTCACATAAACAGATCGTAGGCACATATCTCAAACACAATATTCATTAGATTATTGAGTAGTGTATAAGGAATGATTCAGAAATCATTTGTGTTCAGTGTTAATTAGTTATGATCAACAAATATGGTGTTTTTCCCTAATCTTCCCGACAAAATCGACGAGGACTGTTTAGCGCGGGTGACATACAAATCACACTACAACCTCAAAAGAGTGTCCAAAAGCTAGAGATCTCTTCTAAAGGGCCCCCATTTTTACGACCACAAAAAAACTGCAGGAACGACCGAGCAACGCATCTTCATGCATAACTCCACTCCTTTATTCACCAAAACTCCCTTCCATCTAATCCCCAGAAAAGTACACCCATTTACCTGATTGCGATCTAAACTAATAAGGTGGAGATGGCCGTACAAGCAGTTGACAAAAATCGGGAAATGAAAAGAAAGTGCCAAGTTTGGTGGAAGACATTGCGGGTGTCCTTAAGTTGTACGATGATGGATCATTCCTTCACACAGAAGGAAGAAGGAACGACTATGCAGTGGAGAAATGGTCCCTAATTTGACCATTTGTTAGCATTTATTATTAAATTTAAAAATTAAAAACAACTTCTATATGGTTTTTAAATTAATTAATAAATGCTAACAAATGGTCAAATCAGGGACCATTTGTCCGTTGCATAGCCATTTCCCACACAGACCTGGAAGGTGGTGATACAACACACACTCGTGTAAACGTACAAATTTGTCATACTTTCTAGAGGTTGGCATTATGGATGGGAAGCAACAAAGTTTATCCATTCAACAATCCTATTAAGTATCTAAAGTTAGATACTAAATTCATCGGTCTACCAGGTTTACAATATTTCTAAAAATTCTCAAAGACATCTACGATTGTTTTTAGGAAGCCGCCCTCCATAAGACCCCATCCTTATTCTGAACAATAAATGTTGAGCTGCTGAATTTAGACATATTGCTGAATATTATAATTGTTGTTGCTCCCTCCCTCCCTTTTGACTAGCAGGGCACATCTCTATCCACGGGCTAGGAATTATTCTAGTATTGTAGTGGATTATATAAGAGGTATTGTTGTCAACAATATAAGTATCGTAACACTATATTAATTATTAAATTAATGTTATATTACCTAAAATATTTGACATGCAAATAAATAATATTATAAATATTAATTAAATATTTTAATTATATTTATACATAGCTTATATTATAGTATAAATATAAATAAATAAATTTTAAAAAGTTAGTCTATCATTTCGTAATTATAATGTATAGAAAATATATATTTTCAATTGTTAGTAGATATTAAGAATAATCAATTTATTTAGGATATATATTTTACAACTTTTTAAAATTCATTTTCTAAACAGTGAACAAGTTTAATAAATATGAAAAATAAGATATGTATAATTGAATTTTAGAGGGAGATGGGCAGTGTATATATATATATATATATATATATATCGAAGCATAGAGATATGGAGAGAGAGGGAGGGAGAGATATGGATAGAAAGAGGGAGAGGTGCAGTGCGAAGAGAAAGAGAGCGAGTAAGAGGATATAGAGAGGTATGTAGATGGAGATTGAGAAGAAGATTGATATGAGAGGAGAGGGAGAAATAGAGAGAGAGGAGGGATGAACGATATAAATATGTAAAGTAGAGAGAATGAGAGAGGGAGAAATATAATGATAAAAATAGAGGTAGAAAGGGATATATATAGAGAGGTAGCAAGGGGGAGATATATAGGGATAGAGAGGCATGAACATATAACAAGATAGAGATAGAGTGAGAGATGGGGGAATAAATATGGAGATGTGGAGATTTAAAGGTTTAGGAAGGGGGTGATGGAGAGAGATGGATGGATAGAGAGAGGGAGATGTGTCCAGATATAGAGGGGGGAGAAGAAGATAGAGATAAAGATGCATACAAAGTGAAAGGAATAAGAGAAAAATAGATATATAGATAGAGATAGATCGAGAGGTAAAGATAGAAAGAGATGTAGGGAGATACACAAGAATACATAGAGAGGGAGTGATAAAGAGGAAGCGATAGAAAGAGATATAGATGGTGAGGTAGATTGATAGAGAGATAAGGAGATAAAGAGATCGGATGAGAGGGAGAGGCAAAGTAAGGGACAAATAATTAGTTAACCTTCCATACCTCATCGGCGTACCCATTGCACATTAAGGTGCAATTGCTAGTTATAATTACATGATGTTTTAGATAGAAAGAAGGTATATGTATATTCTCTCTATTATGACTAATTTTCAAATTGAAAAAAAATGATCCACATGTAGCCAAGTGAGATGAATACCCTTGTCTTGTTCACATGGAAGAAGTCAAGGCCAATGATCAATGTGGATGTTCTTATTGTGACGCCCCCGTCTTACAATTCCAATGTGTGAATAGGATGGAGGATTTATGTGATTGGCAGTAGTTATATGTTGAAGCATAATTTTTCCCTATAAAAATGTATAATTTGTGATGCAGAGTTTGAGTCCTTTTTTAACTCAATGTAACCAAAATAGTTAGTTGTTGATATAGTTAGAAGAACGAGTCATATCTTTATAGGAGAATTACATTTGTGCAGAATAATTTAATAGCATTTATGACTACTATATATGGGAATGTCTATAAAGTCCAGAGTAGTCTTGGCTTATGTGGTTAAAGTGATATTGTATTTTAATTAGATTACAAATGTAGAAGCAGAGGAAGATTTTTATTTTTGTGTACCAGTATTATTAATGCAAATGCATGATTGATATCAATTTGAGTTAAGTTCTTCATTGCCTGAGACCATGACCCCTGAAACAAGGGCCACTTGAGATGAACTAATTATCTTGTTAGAATACATTAGACATTAGTTCATTTAATAACACTAGTTTCATTGCTCAATAATTAGTTGTTTCTTCACTTAATTGATAGTTAGTCAAGTTGTTATCTTTTGATTACCTTTTGTTATTTCATTTTGTTGGTTGATTTTTTTGTTAGGTTTACCAAGAACACATTTCATTCATAATTAGATTGCTAATAAATTCTATTCACCCATAACCATTTCTGCGTTTCTTCACCCACAATCACTACTGTGTAAATTGGAATTGTGTTAGGATTATTTATATATTTTTTTAATTATTTTTTTCCCAATAATTATTTTTATGACTTCATTAGAAGGCTAAAAACCCTCTGCTGCACATATAGTGTCAATATCATCCAAGGACATACGTCCCTAATTGATAATTAAACGAGCCTCCATTATAACAAAAGGTTAACGAATTGAGGATTAGCTGCCTTGTTAGGAGAGTGTATTGACTTGTTTGTACCAACTAATTACTTATAATGTAGTCTAGTCATTTTTGGTGCCATTGTTGGGGAGGGTGCTAAGGTTTATGATTTGTAGCATAGATTTGATTAATTATTATTTTTTTAATATTATTTTAATTTTGTTTATTTTCAAGCAGTATAATCTATAAATTCAAATTATGTTTAAACACTACTAACAAGTGAAGGAAGGCAGCCTATGATACCTCAATACATATTGCATGCCATGGTAGAGAGATGGATTAGGAAGGTTCCTTCCCTTTTCTAATGTACATAAGACATACTAGCTATAATTACTTGATCAACAAATATTCCCGACCTGACAAGAGAACCAAAGGATAATATTGACTCAACAATAGGAGGGAAGATCCTTTTAGGGACCCTATCCAAATAGACCCTTTTGAGTTTGTTAGAGAAACACCCTCAATGGAAGAAGAGGAAGTGAAAAATCCTTGAAAACCTATTACCTTTGAGTTCTCTATATTATACTAGGAAGGAGTTGCTGCCCTCAAGAACCCGCCCTAGTCATCAACCTTGGCCTAACTTTTATGGCCTAGTCATGGAAGATTTTGATACTTTTATTATTGAATTTGATGTTATATGCCATAGATATGACTATACCATTTATGCCTATACACTTAAGCTCTTTCTAGCTAGGATATTGCTTTGAGATGGTTTATGATCCTACGAAGAAACACTATCACTAGTTGGCGTGTAATGAAAGATAAGTTATTAGAAAAATATCAAGACTATTGTAGAGGCGGGGAAACAAAGAAAGTGGATATTTTTAGGATGCATTAGAGAGAGGATAAACCCACGGAGGAATATGTATAAATATTTTAGTTTTATTTGAAGAAATCTAGATAGAGAAGTCTCTCTCTAGTATATCTCAAAAATTTATTTTTGATAGGAGTTAACAAGGAATTTATGGATGCATTAAAATTGATAGGAGGAGATATTTTACAAGTTGCCTTTGATGAACTGTAAATTTTCTAGGAACCATTCTAGATCCATGATCAATAAAAATAGGAGTTTCATGCTCCTCCCTACTTCCAAAACTTCAAACAATGTGTCTAGGGAGCAACTTAGTAACCTACTATTTGATATGAAGGAAGATATAATTGGTCACCTTACCACACAACTAGACATCCTTCATATTAAAAAGAAGCAAGAGGAGGCTGAAGAATGATGCAGAAACATCTTGGGTCCTTGGTAATCTTGCATCATCCAAAAACATTTGTCTACTTGTGGACCTTTGTTACCTGTTTGGTGTTTGTTTTCTGTTTCTTGTCACCGGTTGGGTGATTGATGTCTCGGTGGAGTTCTTTGGATCTTCAGTGGTTGTAGTCATGATTTGGTGTTCATGGGGTTGTTGGGAAGAATTTACGATGATCACACATTTTTTAGAGTTACTGTGCTTGAGTTATGATGGATTCTTTGACTGGGTTTGGGAAGAAGTTTCTTGTTCCACGCGGTTTTCTGAGATTCTGTGATCGATCGATCCATGGAGATGTTTGGCAGGAATGATGAAAAGGTATTGTTCATTTCTATTTGTGGAGTTGAATTATATGATCGCATTTATCAAGGTGGTGTGGTTTGTGAGACCCTGTTGATTCTCTTTCGGTTTGCTGTTGTTCTTCATGACACTGGTTCAATTGGGTTTACTGGTTGATTGTTTGAGGTTTATGAATTTTTTGTTGGATAGGTCCTTGTGAAATAATTAAATGTGGTATTTATTAGGGATTTAGGCTGACTTGGTCTAATATGTTTGTCTTGGGATATGTAATTGTTTGTTAGGCCGACCTGTTGGTGGATATGTATAAGTATAATGTGTTGTAATGTGTAGAGGCATCTTAGAAGGGGAGAATAATCTAGAGGGGTGATAGTTATGATATGTAGCAGATCAGAATGTAGGATTTGGGAGGGATTTTATAGTGGGCCGTAATTGGGAAGGCCTTACCACCTAACATGTATGAAGAAACTTTGATGAATAAAGTTGTTGTTTGGATGCAAATATTGTTGTTCTTGTTACCTCTTGTTTTTTCCGCTGTGTTGACTCTTGTTGCAAGGTGTGGACATCTCCTTTGGGATTTCTCCTACCTTGACTGTGTCAGGTGGTATTAGAGTGAGTTTTGGATCTTTTAGTGGATTCGTATTGAGGTTCTGGACTTGTGGCATTCCTTTGGCATTGTTGTGAGGTGGTAGAGATCAGATATGACTTGCCACTAGTACATTTGAGTCCTTTTTTTGATGGCTATGCGTCGCAATTTTGACACTACCCCATCGATCAAGCGACACAGACTGGTGCTTCAATTTTGGTGTCAGAATCACCAATTGCTGGTATGTCCATTGTTATTGCGAAGGTATTGACCGTCACAATATGCACCGGCTACGATGGTTAACATGCCATCATTACACATCATGAGTGTCACAATTATGACGGGTATGCGATGGATATGCTGTACATGCGATGTCCAGATTTTGGATTATTCTGACATCTGGACGTCACATGTAGTGCTTTGGCGTCGGTCGTTCTCTGAATACTGTCACAATTGCGATGATATGCTATATTAATTTTTTTTTTTGTCGTGCATGGAGTGAGACCTTAAAATATTGAGCTTCTCTTTCTTTCGAGGATAGTTTAAAATTCTCTACTTAACAGGGCCAACCACGTGAAGGTGGAAGCTCATATGGCCCCTCCTACGAGCCTCTTATGACCCTTTACGACACTTTAATACCTCTAAGATGTATTCTTAGAAATTGTAAAGGGTCATAAAGGGTCATAAGGGGTCCCAGGACACAACAATTGAGAAACATAAATGTAGGCATCATGATCACAATTGTTTGGAGACATAACATAATTGAGTCATATACCTAGACGATGGAACGCAACCACTACTCCTCTAGTTCCAAGTTGACACTACAGGATCCAAAAACCATAGATAAGGAATAAATTTAGAGAGTGGAGGAGGAGGGCCATAACAAATGAAATAATATAGGGACCCTATATTATTTTGGTCATTACGGCCCTCCTCTTCTCTCTAAATTTATTCCTTATCTATGGTTTTTGGATCCTGCAGTGTCAACTTGGAACCGGAGGAGTAGTGGTTGTGTTGCATCGTCTGGGTATACCATTCAATTATGTTGTGTCTCCAAACAATTGTGACCATGATATCTACATTTATGTTTCTTAGCTATTGTGTCCTAGGACCCCTTATGACCTTATTTAATGGAATCCTATTACTGATCCTCATCTACAATTATGCATGTGCATAGTCAAGCCATACACTTCTGAAAGGAAAACCATGCTACAGGACATGTGAAATCAGAAGAATGCTGTAGAAAGGAAAGAAGATACCATGTTTTTCCTCATGAAATGATCATAAACGGGGAGTACCACATAGTGAATATCAACAGAAAAACAAATAAAGAGAGATAAAACACTTCACACAATGCCTTGAAGGTAATAGAAATGATGTCCTAGCTCTCAAAGCTCGCGGGTCATCAAGCATTCAAATGCAAAAATGTGAACAATGCCAGTATTAAACAATGAGCTCATAAACAATGCATGATGCCCTAGCTTGCAGCCCGCGAGCCATCAAGACATTTCCTCATGAAATGATCATAAACGGGGAGTACCTAATAGTGAATATCAACAACAAAAAATATAAAGAGAGATCAAACACTTCACAGGGTAATACAAAATTTCTTGTGTCTGCAAAATTTTTGAATAGTTAATAAGGGTATTATATAACAACAGGGTTTTTGAAGACAAAATACAGATCCAAAAGGACATTTATGAACAACGACATGTGCTAGGATAAGAATACATAAATGAAGGATAGCCCTACAAAGTATGACCAGGTCAAAAGAGAGTCATAAAGTGATAGTTAGGTATTTTAAGGTAGAAAGGTCTAGAAGACAGTGAAAATCCTTGTTAGATGCTTGTTAATTTCCAAATGACAATAAAGTGTTGACTGTTAGTGAAATGGGTTAGTATTATCCTTCAAAGGGCCTTAGGTGATAGTGTATATGAAATTAAGTGATAGATAAGAACAAATAAAATTCCAAAATAGTAAACATGGTTAGGGTTTTCACAGTCACAAAAGGAGATGTGCTTCAAAAGGCAGGTAGTGTGTTAAACGAAAGGTACAATTACCTATGAATACTTTGTTATCAAAGACACGGTGAAAAGATCCTGACAATTTTTCATTACAATAAAAAAAAGAATTGACAAGGATGCTACAGTAGTGATGATTATCAAAGTGATGGTTGTGTGTGTGTAAATAGGTACCTGTTGAAAATGACAAAAACACTCAATAGGTCATTGCATTAGCTTGAAAGGTTAGTCAAAACATGTAAAACCTCTAATATCGGCCTATTGCCTTCTAACTAGAAAGAGTGTAATCAGTTGCATATCTAGCCCTTAGAATATGCTCCAAATCAGTGACCAATACTGTCCTAGTATGAAGGATTTGATCTAAATTTAAGCTAAAAATGAGAAAAAGCATACAATCTAGCTTTAAAACATGAAATGAAAACAATAAACTAGCATGCTAAAATAGATGAAATGTGAGTCTAGAGTGAATCTAACATCATAAAAATGTAATTTGATCCTAAGATGAAGGCTTATTTGCTCTCAAAACAGGCTTCTATTTATAGAAGAATGGGAGAGAGAGAGGGGGGACAAGGTTCATTTATGAATTTGGAGACTCATAAATGA
>MU225014.1:707092-727731 GCA_018584345.1 Thuja plicata | reverse complement strand
TTTAATAATTAGAGAACTATAGCCATTTTAATTAAATTAAATAGGCTAGGGGAATGGGTTAATTGCAAGTGGGTATTTGATTTAGGGATTTATTTTAATTCCTTTATAATTAAATACTATAGCCATGCTTGATTTTGATTTGATTTGATTGGTCGAAATTGATTTGAATTGTATGGCTATAATAGTTAATATAAATCAGTGATAAAAATAACCTAGGATATTAAATTAATTAAAAGAATTATGCCAAGCAGTAACAGGGTCGTTTGGACATAAATCAAGGGTATGATCACACTTAGGGGAAATAGGGTCCATAGTTGCGACAGACCAAATTCAGGTGGTTACAATGGTGATTTAAGAGAAATATCTGTCAAAACTAACTAATGTGAACTATCATAGAGAATTTTGTGGATATTCCATGCAAGCAAAGGATGTGAGTGATATTTTCCAGTTTTGAGAATAAGTTCTACATTCCACTTTAGCAAGGAAATGGTATGGTGAAAAAGTTTAAGACCTTAAATAACGCTACTTGTTAAGGAATAAGAAAGATATGTTGGATATTATAATGCAATAGTGATATGCAAGAAAGAGATGATTGTAACAAGAATGGGGTGGTCAATAATACTATGCATGAAAGGTGTCAATGTATTTCTAGTCATGAATGCAGAGCATAAATGAAAATATAGTGGGCCTAGCTAGCAAAATTATCATAAAGTATCAATATATCAGTGACATGATGAATAGTGAGCCTTTGACAGTCCTCTAAACACGAAAACCATAAAAAGGAAGTCTAAAATGCATGAAGAATAGCCACAAGGGTACCATGGTTGTATCCTACAACATTGAAGAGTGCATTTTTGGTTTACCAAGCAGTCAAAAGATGACCAATGATAGAAGATAGTCATGATCCAGAAGAACCAAAGAGAATTGAGAAGTTCATTTAGACCCTTCACTCAACATGGTCGTTAAGGGTGGTGAAATATGAAGTCTTTCAATTGAACATGACAAAAAAGAAGAAAGAAAACTTACTCTTGAGAAAAACATTAAAGAACTTAAAGAGCACAAATATAAAATATGGCAGTCAAAAGATCAAAACATAGAAAAGGGATAGTTATGAGGGTTTGAAGAAATACATAAAAGATACAAATCACTGCCAACTCTAACAATTTGACAATGATATATATGAAGGTACAAAGAAGAGAATTTATGGTCAGTAAAAGAACACAAAACCCTCAAAAAACCCTCATTCTCAACGCTATTATAAGATTTCATTTCATCTTCAACCTCTTTCTTTGCTTTGTTAGGGAGTTCCTCATAATTTTTTACACTGTGTATTATGCATTTATGTTTAATTACACGCTTTCTTTGCATATCACACCACAACTTAATTTGGTAGTTAACATCACTCTCCCTCTTTTGATTATACTTTATTATTATCTATGAGGAAAGAGATTTACATTTTGGTTTTCTCCCTTTAGCATTTGGACCACGCTTTTGTGGTCGAATGAAACCAAGGTTGTGCTTCTTCATCCTATGCATATTTAGTCCTTTCAAATCATAAAATAAGCATAGGATAAATAAACACAACCTTGATTTCATTCCACCACAAAAAGTGTGGTCCAAATGCTACAGGACAACCAAAATGTAAACCTCTTTCCTCAGAGAAAATAAGAAAGTACAATCAAAAGAGGGAGGGAGAGTGGTTTTGAATACCAATTGAAGTTGCGGTAACATGAACAAAGCTCACAAAAATATAATAATCTACCATCCACCCATTCAGTTCTATGATGAGTACAAACCTACACAAACAATTCCAAAATAAAACAAGAGCTGTAGTGTAGCATAGTTCCTGCCAAGTGCAGGCAAGGTGGTTTTTCCAGATAGAGATGGTTTTACAGGATAAATGCATCTGTTCTATTATGGTTACAACCCAATATCAACAAGAAAATTACAAGAATATAAACTAAATTTAGTTAAATTACCTGGCTTCAAATACAACCAAACTACTCACAGATTCCTTCTTCCGACAATGTTGTTGAAGACAAAATAATGAAGTTGTCAACAGATGATGTCAAATATAACTTGAAGCTTTGAATGCCCCAAAGACAGGAAGAGATAGACAATGTTCATTTTTATTTCTCTCTTCCTGTCTTTGGGGGATTTGATGCTTCAAGTGAATTTAGGGTGCAATTTTTAGTCTTTTGATGGTCGATCTTGTATAGAATCAACTAATGAAAACAATCTACTAGGGCATTATTAATACATGACCAAGTCTCTTCACAAAAATATATAAATTTGGAATTCATAAAATAAGAGTTTAGAGGAAATGTTCCACTAATTTATAGACTATTCCTACGGTTGTAATGAAAGTTATGTATTTTTAGAGAAGGTATATGCACAAGTGACAAACATGCATATTTTACCAATCACTACTGGGAGCTTGACCCAACAAAGGATAGACTTGTGATGATTTTATCACAATAGTACATCTGTTGCTGGGTAAGCTTCCAATAGTACTTAGGAAAATCTGCATGTTCATCACCTGTGCATATACCTTCTCTAATCAAATCTTATATACAGGTGAAGGTTGTATATTTTGTATAGGTTGTGTGTGTGTGTGTGTATGGATCCATTTGAATAGTGAACTCAATGCTAAGGAGCAAAAAGTATGATGTCAAAAAGTATAAAATTTTATGCCTTGAAATTTTATAACATAGTTCCTTAGCAGCTGCCATATGAAGATCAAAAGGCTCCAAGCTTCCAAATTGAGCTCGAGCTTCACAAGAGAAGAGCAGTGCAAAGTGAAAACTTTCCCATTTTACCACATTTAACACCCTCTTTTACCATGTTTTATGAGCTCTATGTTTTTACCATGCTTTATGAGCTTTATGGCTTCCAATAAATTGATTTGGACTCTTAAAGACCATACAAATCCCTCTACCACCACACATAAAATGGATCAACCCTTTTTTTTTTGTCTTTTATAAGGTGATTTCTTCCAATTTATTGTCAATTTAAGTCTTCTACATAGGGAAATTTATGGATGTATAATCATTCCTCAACCTCCAAAATGACCAAAACCAACTTGCAACCAATTTGCAAAAAAATTTCATTACAAATGAAAATGTTTTCATGACAACATGATAACTTTTAAGAAACTTTTACATCTTTTCATCAAATGACCCAAAAACATCAAGAATGGTCATATATCGTCACTAATAGCAAACTTTCAAAAGAATATGAATGAATGAAAACATACATAAGTGGATGAACATAAATAATGAAGGTACCAGACATTGCCTGAAGTAATGAAGTGTTGACCCGGGGTTGAATCTAGTATGCTCCTATATGATCCAGAACCTGCAAGGAAGGAAAAGATGGGGTTAGATCCAAAGGATCTAAGCAATGCCTGAAATGCTATTACTGATCCTCATCTATAATTATGCATGTGCATATTCAAGCTATACACTTCTAAAAGGAATTATGCTACAAAACATGTGCACTCAGGAAACATGTGCATGCAGTGAGTAAATCAAGACCAAAATGGAGTAAAAAGTATGATGTCAAATGTGTTATCAAGAAAAAACTCATGGGATGTGAGTCAACATGGTATGTTTTTTATAAAAGATCAGTAAAAGGACATCTTGATAAAATAGTTCACATCTCGAACCTCACAAGATCTTCAAGCTAGCATGCTATCAAAATAGAATGGCAGTGGTGATTCAATGCATCTACAACCTCAATAACATGGCAACATTGATCCAATAACAAAAAATACATTATAAATGCCAAGCTCACGGTCTCAATGAAATAAACAATGTATAAAACAATATATGGTGCACAACAACAAGAAGCATGTAATGATAACAATAACATTGCATGATGCCCGAGCTCAAATTCAAAACAATAAGTGTAGTAATGTATGATCTAATAGAAACAACCTCATTGATCATTAGCCATCGAAAAAAGGACTCAAATGTACTAGTGAATTATGCATTAATAGATTCTCCCTTGTTCATTTGTGCATGATTAAGTTACATTTTTAGAGTAAGGGTCCTACTGTTCTTTTTTTTTAAAATTTTAGAACTACTTTTAAGGGATTTAAACATTAGGTATGCAGTCTCATGTTTAGACAGAATAGGTACTATATGGTCCCTAACTGCATCTACTATAAGTTTCATAGTTTTCTGATTGTTATCAATCCATTGAGTTTTCTCTGGATTATTCTCTGGTTCTATCTTGTTTTCTTTCACAAATGAGTCTAACTTATTTACTTTCAGAATAATGATTATGATTTCAAGAGAGAGTATGGTTTAAGGTAATCCAATATCTTAAATTTAATCGGATCTTCCTTAGAAAGGCTCTGATACGATGTTAAATATGATTAAATTTAATTTAGATTTGATCTATTCATGGCTTTTCTATTTTTTAGAATATGATTCTTACAATGACTGTACTTTCTTGCAGATTATAATCAGAATATTGAACTTGATAAATATGAAGTTGATGCCAAATCAATATTAAGAAATACTGATCATGAATTTACAAGTCTGCATTTTTATTAATGGTATTCGATCTACAAGAGCAGAGCATTTATTAATTTAAATGTCTCCAATTGTGGATCAGATTTGCATTAAATATATCAAGAAGAGACACATCCCATGAGCGGACATGTCTCCACAAAGTGGAGGCATGTCCGTTCATGAGATGTCTCATGAATTGTTCCTTTTCATCTTAACTAAACATCCGATCTCTAATCGGGGTTTGTTAAGTTTATTAAACATAAATGCTTACCAAGTTCGATCTATATTTATCTTGCACAAATAATTAATATCCAATCTGTAAATGACCACCAATAATGATGCTCAATAGGGATCCTATATAAAACATGATATGCCAATAATCTACATGTAATAACCTCTAAATGCAAATCGATAATATACTTGGAATATAGTAGGTTTCAATCAGTTATATAAGTGATCATCGATTTCTATAATTTATTGCAAATGATGATATGAATATATATATAATTAAATGTATATGTGTGTATACATATGTCAGTACACACACACACACACACACAGCTACCATATTTCAACAAAAACCTATAAAAATTTGTTATAAATAATGAAGGTGGTTATCCAATTATAGAGCATGGATATATGCCTCTTGATTGACTATTAATAGTGTATCTATTTGAGTCAGTTGTTAGTCTTGATTGAACACCCTCTTCTAATACATCTACAATATGCAATTTTCACTATTTTTTTATGCATAAAAAAATTACATGTGGTAATTTTGGTTTAAATAATGAACGATTGGTAGACTTGTTTCAAGAGAAACATTAGTTTTCACTGTCATCATGTCATGTGTATCTTTTAGTTTAGTATGACAATGGTTAGGAGAAGGAGATATGATGGGTCTATTGTTGAAGGAAAAAATTTTTAATTTTCAATGATAGAGATGATGTAGTGACACATGCCATTGTTAGCCAGTGTTGTAATATTCATTTCTCCTAAGCCTATTGTTGTCACCTACCTATTAGGAGCAACAATCAGTGGAACAACTGGAAGATTTCATTGGGATTTCATGCCTTCTATTTTCTCCTAACATGTTGCAGTAGTTTACCAATGAAATTAATTTTTGTAGGTAAGTTTAAATTTTAAAGTGTGAGAGGGAATTTTGGACAACCCCAAACATAAGAATGTTTATAGATAGTTATAGGGAAGAGAATTTTCTGAATAATAGTTCTAAACAAGAAGAATATTCATACACCAAATAAAATTTCTTGTTGTCTCTCCCTGCACATTTTATTTTCTTTATTGCGACATCTTTATTTTTCAAGTTACCCAAATACACTCTTCCAAAGCTCCCTTCCCCACTTTCATAAACAATGCATGATGCCCTAGCTTGCAGCCTGCGATCCATCAACACATTTCTTCATGAAATGATCATAAACGGGGAGTACCACATAGTGAATATCAACAACAAAAAAATAAAGAGAGATCAAACACTTCACACAATGCCTTGAAGGTAACAACAACGATGCCCTAGCTCTCAAAGCTCATGGGTCATCAAGCATTCCAAATGCAAAGATGTAAAAAATGCCAGTATTAAACATTGAGCTCATAAACAATGCATGATGCCCTAGCTTGCAACCCACGATCCATCAAGACATTTCCTCATGAAATGATCATAAACGGGGAGTACGACATATTGAATATCAACAACAAAACAACTAAAGAGAGATCAAATACTTCACACAATCCCTTGAAGGTAATAGCAATGATGCCCTAACTCTTAAAGCTCATGGGTCATCAAGCATTCCAAATGATAAGATGTAAACAATGCTAGTATTAAACAATGAGCTCATAAACAATGCATGATGCCCTAGCTTGTAGCCCGCGAGCCATCAACACATTTCCTCATGAAATGATCATAAACAGGGAGTACCACATAGAGAATATCAACAGAAAAAAATAAAAAGAGAGATCAAACACTTCACACAATGCCTTGAAGGTAATAGCAATGATTCCCTAGCTCTCAAAGCTCGCGGGTCATCAAGCATTCCAAATGCAAAGATGTAAACAATTCCAGTATTAACATTCATATTGTGCCATTAAATCAACAAATGCCATCAAAATGAAATTGAGTTAATGAGAAGACAAAGCTTGAATTCCTACCTCAAGTCATGGATGCCATATGCCAAGCTTCCAAATCGATCTCGAGCTTCACAACAGAAGATCCCTCTTCGTGCACGCAACTCAATCTACCATAGTTAGGGCCCTCGTCACACACGCATCTCGATCATGAAAATTAGAAATGAGCCTTTCTTTTTCTTTTCTTTTTGTTTATAATCACATGGTTGTCAAAATTATGACGGTACTGTCGCTATTATGACAACATCAGGGGAACTTGAAAAAAAAACACAAAAATCACACACAAATGGTAGTGCCATCGCAAATTAGCGTTGAAATTTGACCCCAAATGTTGTAGTGTGCATCAACGAAGGATTTTTCCAAGGTGGTCGGGAAGACGATTTGTTGCTACTATTTGGGATATTCTTGAGGACTAGGGTTTTGCAAGGGTTAGGGTATCATATTTGGTGAATCAAATTGCTGATTAGAGGTAGTAATGTTAGAGTATCTATTTATCTTCACTTTTTAATTAGATCATGTTGATTTAATTATTAAGTTGTCTATGTACTCTATTTTCACTTAAGCTGTCTCTTAGGTGCATATAATTAATATTTTATATTAATTATATTGTGCAACCTAGCTCATACCTTTTTAGGGTTTCGTTCACCTTTAATGTTGAACTTTTGTAATTATTGTTTCATTACCTTGGAATAGAATTTGCTCACTCCGCTGAGATTTTCCAAGTCATTGCTTTTGTCTCTCTGGTTTCCATTCAGCAACAAATTATTTGTATGTAGGTGTTCTTGGCGATCTGTGAAGTTGGATTTCTCAACTTCTACATGGTATCAAAGCTTCCCTGCTGCTGCCTGGTCTGAGGGTTTTTGAAGCCGTGAGTCGCAGCCAAAAGCCACAACTTCTCTAGGTCTTTTCCTTCATTTTGGAGGAGGCTCTATTTTCTATAGCACTTTGAGCCAAAATAGACTCCACCAATGCACTCTGAAGGCCTGAGAGAGTCGAAAATCATATAAAGTTCACTATTTTTGGTCACAGTGACTCCAGAGGAAATTTTTCTCCCTGCTAGGCTGTACGACACAAAAATTGAGAAAAAAATCAAAAAAATAAAATAAAATTTAATTTTTTAAGGTTTTTTAAGCCCTACGCAGTGCAGGCAGAGCGCAACTAGAGTGGCCACCGTCGTGCCACCCTAGCGCCACCCCGGCCCGGCGCGCGCCCAGCCCCAGCCGGCGCGCCGCCCACTGCCCACCGGAGTTGCCCCCACTGGTGCCACCGCCTGGGAACCACTTGGGAGCCGCCTGACCACCACCTCTGCCATTGGCCCGCCACCTGTCACCATCACCCACCACCAACACACACATCGGTGACGTCACCCTGCCGGGTTTTTGTTTCCGACCATTTTCAAAATTTTTCGGCAACTTTTCCACCTTTTCCGGCGACGAAATTTTTTTCCGGCAAGATGGGCCTGCGACGGGAAGATGGCTGTCAATTTTTTTCCCGGTGTCTGTGATGGTCATTTGACTGTCAAATTTTTTCTCGTGACTAGTTTTTTCTAGTGAGCTCATTTTCAGAGGAGTAGTCAGTTTTTCGCTCGTAACTTGTGCATACGGTGTCTATTTTTTGAAAACAAAATATCGTCAAAAAGGTGTTTCCGAGCCGGACGAAATGGTGCTAGTCTTGATTTCTTATTTGACCATTTGATCTTTATTTTTTGGCATTGAAGTAGAGGCTTCCGTTTCCTTCATCTCTGCATCTGGCGTCCAGGTTTTCTTCTCATTTTTTGTGCTTTCAGTAATTGTTTCTTTGCTGTACGGGGGATAGAATTATACATTGTGGGGGGGTGTTTTTTCTTTCTGTCACTTAAATTTAGAAATGACCCTTCTACTTCCATCTTCTTCTTCTCTTAATGTCAGACCCCTCTGTGGCCCGATTGACACCACACAATTATCACATCTAGAAAGAACACATGAATAGGCTACTCATGTCACATGGATTATGGTCATGTCTAGATGAAAACCAACTTTTCCTACAACATCCTTTTTAGGTTCTTCAGAACAGGAATAAAATGGATGAAGCCATGGGCTTGATTGCACTAAACATCTCCGACAGTCTCCTTTTTCACCTAGATGGTTTAACAACTCCTAGGGCCATTTGGGGCAAGTTTTTAGATTTGTTTGGCATAGTGAATGAGTTTCAGGCACTACAAATTGATTCAGAGCTGACCACTTTGACTCTTACCAGCTTTCCCACTATGGAGGACTTCTTGATGAAGTTCAAATCTCTGTGCTCAGTTTTGCAGGGATGTGGGAGAAACAACACAGATGATGAGTGTATCTTCTTGATACTCTCAAAGTTGAGAGGATAGTATCAGATCTTTTCTTCTACTTTTTACTCCACCATGGATGCTTTGGCTACTAGACACACCATGCCTTCATTTGAGACATTCTATGATTGATTGACACAGGAACAAGCAAAGATCCAACAGATGGATGCTTCTGGCTCTTCTAGCTAAGCATTGGTCGCTTAGTCTTCATAGGGGAAACCAAAATAGAAAGCCAAACTGAAGAAAGATTCAACATGCAATGAGTATTCCTCCAAACCTGCATAGAAAACTGATTCCAAACCTCCAGCTAACCCTTCCAAGGGTAAATATTCTTTGAACTCTACTGAGTCTACTTCCGAGACTAAGAAGAAATCAGTTGAGACATGTAGCTTTTGTGGAAAGGATGGACACCCTGTTTCTAGGTGCTGGAAATGTTTGGAGGCTTTAGAGGAAGTCATGCATGAGCATCACATTTCATCTCCTCTGTCCACATCCTCCCCTGCAGGGAAAGGTCATGCTCTTACTACACGAGCAATGACTTCTAGGCCCACCTAGATTCTTGATTCCGGTGCCTCTCACCACATGAATCACGCTCAGCAGTTGGTCACCTCACTTGCTCCCTATGCTACTTCACAGATTACTGTTGGGAACTCATCTCATCTTTCAGTTTTGGGTTCTAGTTATGTTGCATTAGCTGGGGGCTCTCTTCAGGATGTTCTTTTTGTCCCTGACATTTCGATGAACCTATTGTCTATCTATCAGATTTGCCACTCTGGCTCTGGTAAGATAGTTGAGTTCTCACCATGTGATGTGGTTATTCAGGACTTACATGATTTTGATATGATTGTGGCTACTGGGAGTGTTGATACTGCATCCCGCCTATACAGATTTGATGGATTTGAGTCTTTTGCTGGCATAGGTTCCTGTCTTATAGCACATGTAGATTCAGTGAGCAAACTTTGGCATGAGCGTTTGGGCCATGTCAATTATAGATATCTTCAGCAGATGAGCACACAAGAACTTGTTCTTGGGCTTCCACAGATTACTTGCACTGATGGGGTTTGTCAGGGTTGTGTTATTGGCAAACAACATAGCGATCCTTTTCCTCACGGATGAGCTACTCATGCTTTGGCACCATTGGAGTTGATTCATAGTGACCTCATGTCATTTCCTACTCCTTTTTCTAGTGCTAGATATTTGCTTACTTTCATTGATGACTTCTCCAGGCGCACATGGGTGTATTTTTTGAAGTACAAGTCTGATGTCTTTGATTCATTTCGAGTCTTTAAGACATTTGTGGAGAAAAAATCTGGTCTTTCTATTCATCGGATACACATAGATAATGGGGGGAGTATGTGAACCAAGATTTCAAGGAATTTTTCTCTGAACATGGTCTTCAGCATCAGTTTTCAGTGCCCTACACCCCTCAGCAGAATGGTGTGGCAGAGAGAAAGAACATAACACTTCGAGAGATGGCTAATTGTATGATACAGTCTAGGTCCATGGATTCATCCTTTTGGGCAGAGGCAATCAATTGTGCCAACTATATTCATAATCGGATGGCTCACAAGGCAGTTTGACATATGACTCCTGAGGAGGCTTGGTCTCATGTCAATCTTGATGTATCTTCATTCTGAGTTTTTGGTAGTGAAGCATGGGCATTTGTGCCTGACGCTTAAAGGAGAGCAATGGAGTGGAAGAGCCAACACCTCATTTTTTTTGGCTACTACGAGGATGTTAAGGCATACAGGTTGTTTGACCCTAATTCTAGAGAGGTCCTATTTTGACGGGATGCCCAGTTTGATGAGCGCCTTCCTACAGTAGATACCCCACTTCCAGAGTCTACTTCACTTACCACTACTCCCTCATCTCTTCCAGTTTCTTTTCAGGATGATGAGGATGATGATCTTGGCGATCCCCATTTACCTCCACCACAGGATCCTCCATCGATGTCTAGACGGGCTCGTGTTACAGTTGATGCTGCAGGATCTCTGGCTGGTGATCCTTCCACTTCCCATTGCACCCAGTCTCATATTATGGGTTCTAGTCTTCTGAGTCATGCTATTTGTGGTGTTCCTTAGATATTTGCGGTAGCGATAGGACATACTGAGTGGGACAGTGCTATGGAGGAGGAGTATTCTTCTTTGATGAAGAATCACACTTGGGATCTTTGTTCTCTTCCTAAGGGAAGAGAGTTAGTACGATGCAAGTGGTTGTATCGTACTAAGTTTGCTGCTGATGATTCTATTGATAAGTACAAGGCACATCTTGTTGTAAACGGTTTTTCACAGGTTGAGGGTATTGATTACACTGAGACATTTTCCCCTGTCACCAAGATGAACTCTATTTGCCTTGTCTTATCCCTCGCAGCTTCTCAGGGATGGCCCATTTTTCAGATGGATGTGAAGAGTGCATTCTTGCACGATGATCTTACTGAGGAGATTTACATGGAGCAGGCTCAGGGATTTGTGCAGGATTCCTCCTTGGTTTGTAGACTTAGGCGTTCTTTGTATGGTCTCAAACAGGCCCCTCAGGATTGGTATGAGAAGATGGACTCCTTTTTGCTTTCTACATTTAGCATCTTGAAGATGAGGTTTTGATCCTTGTGATATATGTTGATGATCTTCTCATCACAGGTAGCTCATCTTCTATGATTCAGGATGTTCAGCGCGCATTGATGGAGCAGTTTGAGATGACTGACCTTGGTCTATTACACTTCTTTCTGGGTCTGTAGATTGTTTAGTCCCCTGTTGGGATCTTTTTTTACCAGCAGAAGTATGCTCTTGACATGATTTGACACTTTGATATGCTTGATTGCAAGCCTTCTCCCACACCTTTTCAGTCGAGTGTTACTTTGTTTACCTCTTGCACTTCGCCTTCAGTGGATCCTACATTGTATCGGCAGTTGGTGGGCAGTTTGTTATACCTGACACACACTCGTCTTGATCTCTCCTTTGCAGTTGGTCTAGTCTCTCGGTTCTCACATGAGCCTCATGAGAGTCATTGACAAGCTGCCAAGTGTATTTTGAGATACATTCAGGGCACACTTATGTATGGTATTCATTACACATTAGGGGCTCCTCACATTGTTGGCTTCACTGACTCAGATTGGGCTGGTGATGTTGATGATCGAAAGTCTACTTGTGGCTTTGTTTTTTGTCTTGGCTCTGGTCCTATCACATGGTCGTGCAAGAAGCAGAATGCTCGCGCACTTTCATCTACAGAGGATGAGTACAGAGTAGCAGTGCATGCTAGTCAGGAGATTCTATGGCTTTGACAGTTGATGACTGAGTTTGTCTTTCCTCCTAATCGTCCCATTGTTCTGTTGTGCGATAATCAGAGTGCTATTCACATTTCCTGCAACCCGATGGAGCATCAGTGCACTAAACACATTGAGCTTCATATGCATTTCATCCATCAGCAGTTTAGGATGGTGTTCTCACTTTGGAGTACATTCCCACTGACACACAGGTTGCTGACATCTTCACCAAACCTTTTGCATCTCCGCGCTATCTTCAGTTGCGTTCTATGCTTGGGGTGACGGAAGTTGTCCTTGGGGGGTCTTGTTGAGGCCTTCCTTTCTTCATGTTTTTTTAGCATGTTTGTTTTATCTCTTTTTGGAGAGGGGTTTTTCCCACTGGGTTTTCTCCTTTATCTCCAGTTCATAGAGATTTCCTTATTTTGGGTACCTGATTAGGCCTTGTTGCCGGGACCCTCTTTTCCTGCTTTCATAGCTGTGCTAGGTTATCTTACCTCCTGAGCTTCGCTTAAGGGGGGGTTTTAGAGTATCTATTTATCCTCACTTTTTAATTAGATCATGTTGATTTAATTATTAAGTTGTCTATGTACTCTATTTTCACTTAAGTTGCCTCTTAGGTGCATATAATTAATATTTTATATTAATTATATTGCGTAACCTAGCTTTTACCTTTTTAGGGTTTCGTTCACCTTTAAGGTTGAACTTTTGTAATTATTGTTTCATTACCTTGGAATAGAATTTTCTCTCACTCCGTTGAGATTTTCCAAGTCTTTGCTTCTGTCTCTCTGGTTTCCTTTCAGCAATAGGTTATTTGCATGTAGGTGTTCTTGGCGATTTGTGAAGTTGGATTTCTCAACTTCTACAAGTTACACCCAAGATCTAGAAGGAGAATGAACCCTGGGTTGATGGAGAAGATAAAGGAAGATCTCCGAGCTGAGATTAGGAATGAGATGACTGGTTTGAGGAATGAGGTCATGAAAGGGATTAGGACTTCTGTTACTAGATTACACTGGAATCCTGGATCTAATGATGGTTTTGAAGAGGATGTAGAGGGATTTGGAGCTGTAGATGTTGCTAGCTCTATTGGGAGTGATGGATCTGACTAGTTGGTGGGACCTATATAAAATATGGGTGCTAGTTATAGGTTGGGAGTATCTAACTTCTTAGGTCTATTGAATCCAAAGGACCTGATTGATTGTATAGGTGAGTTGGAAGAGTTATTTTAGTTAGAAGACATCCAAGACCCTTGGAGAGTAAGGTTTCCATAGAAAAAGATGAAAGGACATGCAAGTTTATGGTGGAAATAATTACAGGAGGATAGAGAGGAATAATGCGAAATGAAGATCACTTTGTGGAGGCTGATGGTTGAAACTTTGAAGGCTAAAATCATTCCTGAGGACTATGAAATGGAGTTGTTCAAAAGGTTGTATAACTTGAAGCAAAAGGATCTGATTATTAAGGATTACACTAAAGAATTTTACAAGGTAACTATTAGATCTGGTCACAAAGATATTTCCAAGGAGAAGGTGGCTAGGTATGTGAATGGTTTGAGGTTTAATATTAAAGATGAGATGAGTAAGATGAATATTTGATTAATTAAGGAGTCTTATTAGTATTCCCTAAAGGAAGAGGATAAGTTGAATAGGAACACCATAATAACTTTATAGGAAGGGATAAGCAGGCTTCTGGTGGTGATAAGGGAAAGCAAGTAGCTAAGGAAGAAGCTAAATTGGTTGCACCTAAGGGAGGTAAGGAGTTTAAATGTACTTTCTTTAAGTGTGGCTTGAAAGGTCACATAGATTTTTAGTGTAAGGAAGACAAGAGAGTTTCTTGTGTGAGTGAAGAAGGTGGACCATCTTCTGGTGAATCTGATAATGCTCCTTAAAATGGGGAAGCTCTTATGCTGAGAATTTTGATGGTGAATAAGGAGGCATAACCTTGTCAACGAAAGAGTTTATTCAGGACCAGATGCAAGGTTGGAGGTAAATGTTGTAAGGTGATAGTGGATGGTAGTAGTACTGACAACTTAGTTTTTGAGGAGATGGTACAAAAGCTTGGTTTGAGAAGACTTAGGCATCCAAGTCCTTATAGGATTAGTTGGTTGCATGGTGATCATGTGGTGGAAGTAAGGGAACAATGCATGGCAAATTTTTGCATTGGTTGTTATAAGGATGCAGTATTATGTGACATAGTAGTTATGAGTGCATGCCATGTTTTACTTGGTAGACCTTGGCAGTATGATAGAGAGGATTTTAATGACTATAGAAAGAATGTAATTACCATTAGGAAGGATGGTAAGAGGTGTTGATTGATTTCTTTGATGGACAAGGAGAAGGAGGTGAATAATCTGATTCTTTACAGAAGGTATGGGTTGAGAGAAGACATGATGGATGAGCCTAAGGTTGGGTATAATGGTGAGTTGGATCTGAGTCATCTGTAAGACCTAGTTGATGGTAGGAGGAAGGAAATGCAGGTTGCATATGAGGAGGATTTGTGGATGAAGAATAAGTATGGGATTACTGTCCCTTATTCTTTCATATTTTCATGAGTTGTTCTCATGGAAAATATTTTTGTACCCCAGGTGTCTCATGCAGGAGCATCTTTGGTCCTCGGTAATCTTGCATCATCCAAATTTTTTTTTGTACTGGTGGCCCTTTGTTACCGGTTTTGTGTTTATTTTCTGTTTCTAGTCACCGGTTGGGTGATTGATGTCTCCATGGAGTTCTTTGGATCTTCAGTGGTTGCAGCCGTGACTTAGTGTTCATACGGTCATTGGGAAGTGTTTCCTATGATCTCAACTTATTTGGAGTTACCACACTTGAGTTATGATAGATTCCGTGACTGGGTTTGGGAAGAAGTTTATCATTCTAGGTAGTTTTCTGAGATTTTATGATCGGTCGATCTGTGGATATGTTTGGAAGGAGCGATGAAAAGGGTTTATTTATTACACTTATTGGAGTCAAATTCTATGATCAAAATTATCTATGTGGAATGGTTTATGATATCTTATTGATTCTCTTTTATTTTTCTATTGTTCTTCATGACACTGGTTCAGTTGGGTTTACTAGTTGATTGTTGGAGGTTGTGATCGACATTTCTAATCGTTGGAGATGAATGGAAAAAATTTCTAGAAGGATGTATGTGTGGACAACTTGGTTGTTTGATTGGTCCTTGTGAAATAATTAAATGTGTTATTTTCTAGGGATTTAGGCCGACCTGGTCTAATACATTTGTCTCAGGATATGTAATTATTTGTTAGGTCGACCTGTTGGTGGCTATTTATAAATGTAATGTGTTGTATTGTGTAGAGCCATCTTAGAAGGGGAGTAGAATCCAGAGGGATGATAGTTCTAAGATGTAGCAAGTCATAATGTAGGATCTGAGAGGGATTCTTTAGTGGATCATAACCGGGAAGGCCTTACATCCTGACATGTATGAAGAAAATTTGATGAGTAAAGTTGTTGTTTGGATACAAATCTAGTTGTTCTTGTTGTTTTCCACTGTGTTGAATCTTTCTGCAAGGTATGGAAATCTCCTTGGGGATTTATCTTACCTTGATTGTGTCAAAGAAGATATTATTGAATACTATCCATGTTGCCAACAAATGATGTCTTTTTCTACATGAAAAAGAGTCACTGCTATTTTTGAAGATAAATTTCCATTCTTGGAGAGTCATCTGATAAAATATGAGGAAGATCAATTGTTTTATATTTATCAAAGGAAACAATGACAGTAGGGAAAAGGTATTCTTCTCGATCCATTGTCTTATAATAATGAATTTCCTCGGTTCAATAAAAATTATGTAGGTTGGAATACTCAATCATGGTGTCCAATGTCTAATCAACCATGGTCTGGTAGTTCCAATCCTTATTGGGAACTTTAATAAGGGGGATGGTCACAACCATATTACTATCTCACTATCAATCTCCCAATTATAATCCATGGTCACAACCATGGAGACGGAATTAACAATGGTCACAAATCAATATGATATACATACAATTGTAACATAATTTAAATCCAAAAGTTTCTCTCATGCCTATTACAACTCCTCAACAACCAACTACCACGACACTTCAAAATACCATTATTTCCAAGCAACAAAAATCCCCACACTTTCCTTCTTAACACACTATATTAAAATTACTAGCGCAAACATAGTAAGAGAAGATATATTACACATAACACACTAATTTTCATGGAAAAACCTGGTAAAATTATACCAGGAAAAAAAATGCGAGAAAATATCTTTCATATATTACTCAGGAATATTCACAGTTATAACAATCTTCTAAATGTATTTTGAATCATGACTTTGAGTTGCATATAATACCCGAGATATAAAGTCCTAATCGCACACAACTTACTAAATTTAGTAAGTATGACTCACACAACTACATGTTCAAAACATGCTGAAAGTACTATTTATAGTAAGTCACCAAACAAACTTACTATTTATAGTAATTCACCTAATAAAAACCTGCTATTTATAGTAAGTCTCAAAAACTTTTGTGCCTCTGGAAGGATGCCTTCGACATGGTCTCTTATGACAATCACCTTAATGACACACTAGTGGTTATCTATGATGACTCAACCACAACTAGTGAGAATCCATGATGTCTCAACCACAACTAGTAGAAATCCATGGATTCATTCCAATACCTACATCAAATCTTAACAATAATTGTGTTAAAAAAAACTTATTCTAATGACATCAGTGATGAGATGGTTTTATAGTTTGTTTATATATTTTTCATAACTTTGTTTAAGAGTTTTAACTATTGAACCATGTCCATAATTCTGAGAACTCAATGCTTTGGTATGCTTTAAGACCTATATACTCTATTCTTATACTTATATATCTAATCTAATAATGTGTTCATATGACTAATTATGAGAATAAATGTGATGATAATGTGTTTAGATGTTTTGAATGTGGTTATTCTCGTACTAATAAGTTTTTGCAACATTTGGGCATAGTGAACTGGTTTGTCTCCTCCAACTTCAAACTGACAGAAGTCTTGCAACCATGAGAGGGTGTAGACTTAAACTGGGCTAACAAGATGAGATGTTCCTGTTGACTTGTCAAGTGATGAAGATGACAAATACTTGTTCTAGTGCAATTTTTTGTTGATAAAAAAAAATTTATTGCTCCCGTTAGTGTGTATGGAGTTGACAATTATGTTTTTACTATTCAAAGTTATATAGTTCTAATAGGACTATCTCTTGTGGTTATTGGTCTTTATGGTTATTAAATCTCATTTGTAGATCTAGGGAGTTAGTCATGTACATATAGTTTAATAATTTAAAATTTCATGAGCTCTATATAACAAAGCTTCATGTGCCTATAATACTTAATACTATTTTTGGAATATGTTTATGTTGTAGCTGAATATATCCTTGATTGTAATCTCTATTACCAAGCATCTATAAAAATATCAGGTGTTGTTTCAATCTCCATATTTTATTGATTGCATTTGAAGTTCACTTAGGGGAGCCCACTTGAGGCACACTTCATGTTTATTTTATGTTAGGAGTAGTTAATTTAGTTTTTAGTTAATCATTAGATTTTGCTGAACAATACTATTGGAATGTATGTTATTCCTACATCATTGAGTAGTTTCAATGAATTTAGTTTATTTCTAGCATAATTATTGTCATCTCTCTTAACTATTATTTATTACTGCATTAGAATAGAAGTTGTTAATTCATTTCATAGTAGTAGTTTCTATGAATACATTGGTTACAATTCCGTTGAAGTAATAAGTGGATCTTTTCTCATATTCTTCTTTATACAAAGATAGGTAGCAATCTAAGTAACATCATGGTGCATATGTTGTGCTGGTCTATTTCAAGTTCATGACCCTAGGTTGACAACTAAATGTGTCCTGGTGATATTTTTCTTTCCTTCCATAATGAACCATGTGGGAGACATTTTTCAGCAAAAAAGACAACAATGAAAGTGCTTAATACTAGTTATTATTAGCCTTCTTTATATAAAGATTGAGTTAAGTACACAAGGAAGTGTGATATATGTCAAAGGGTGGGTCGACTAACTTAATCAGATGAGATGACACTACATCCTCAATTGATACTCTTACCCTTTGACAAATGGGGAATAGACTTTAGAGGACCCACAAATCCACCATCAAATAACTAAGAGTATATCCTTGTTTGTACTTATTACCTAACAAGGTGGATTAAAGTCCGAGTAATGAAACATGATAGAGACAATAATGTAGCATAATTTATCTATGAAGAGATATTCACAATGTATGGTGTTCCTAGGGAAATAGTATGAGATCTGGGGCCCCAGTTTACATCTACACTTATTCATGCACTCATGAATGAATACAAATAAAGGCATTAAAATTCTATATTATAACATCCTTAGGTAAATGGTCAAGTGGAGGTAACAAAAAGGTAAAAAAAAACTATCCTAACAAAGATAGTAGTATTGCAAGGTTACCAAAATATTTATGAGCCTACAAAACTACTTGGAAACCAATTATAGGATTTACACCTTTTGAATTAGTGTATGGATAGAAATTTGTTTACCCATTGAGTTTAAACACAAGACACTAAAAAATTCCTTAAGACTTGGTATTGATATCTTTAAAGGATATAAGCAAAGAATAATGTAGTTAAACATGTTAGATGAACTCAAAAAGGAGGCACTTCATCACATTGAGTTTATAAAGTCACAAAGGATGAAGTGACATTATAGATATATCAGAACAAAGAAATTTGGAGCAAGAGATTGGGAATACTTATACAATTCAAGGTTCCAAGACCATTAGGAAAACTTACAAACTCTTTGGATAGGACCATACAAAATAGAGGAACTCTTCTCCAATGTCTCGGTGTGACTATAGACCATTGATCTAGTTTGTTTCTCCTTACTTGTCATGGACACCATCTATGAGGTTAGTTCAAGAAGGATCCTTTAGAGTGTTCAACTAGATGATTTACCACATTTTCCTATGGCTGAACTTCTAGAGACAATTGTTGCAGATCAATCTTCATTATCATACTCTATATGTACATATATTATAAATAAGTTTTTTTTTTGTTCTAGAAACATTAACTTGTCAAAATAAAGATTCTATTCTAAAATCTGATTTGATATTATAAAGGTAGAGGGCCCTATTCCTACAACAATGATGTGACCTATTATATCCACAAGAAGACATGATCAACTCTAGTCATCTTTTGATAATGCCATTTTGCATGCAATTCCAATGTGGCGGGCACCAAACCTCACAATATCCTAGCGGGTCTTCAAACCCACATTGTGAGGGTATTGGCTACATCATTGTCACTTTCCACTACCTTTTTAGCACCACATCATCTTAAAAAGTTGAATAAAATCTTCCACCTTGGTTGCATTTTCCTTCCATCATTTCTATTTCCATTAGAGCTGATATAATCTATTCACAAGGTACACAATTTCCACATGAGCAACATCTTAAATTTGATTTTTCTTCATAACGACCGTAATCATTTTTAGATCATATTTTTTGTAGCATTAATCATTGCATTAATATTATCTTAGAAAATATATCTTCCATATCCAAGTGAGGACACTTGTCCATTTGAGTTGGGGGGAAGGGTATTATTTTTTACAATTTTTACAATTATGTTTATACATGTGAATTGGTGCAAGTATGAGTCTTTAAGTAATTTTTTTTTCAAGTTTCAAGTATATTTTTGCTTATAATGTTGTGAAATGACTGGTTAATAAATTATCATACTATAACACTGGTCATTTAATTAATTTTTCTTTTAAGCCATCACAAGGAATCTATGACTTTTGTTGATGTTTATACTCGAGTCTTTGCATAAGTCCTAAATTTTTTCTAGTATAAACCCTACTGAAATTTTATAGTAGATGTTTTGAAGTTGAATCTCAGGGAGAATGTGACTTATTTTGTGTTGTCATTATGGCAACAAAGTCATATGAAGTTTTTTCAAGTAAACTTGTAAGACAAAATGGCTAAGTATAGAAGACAGAGAAGTTCAGAGATATGTAGTCGATCAGAGCACCAGCACACATGTGAAAAAATGAATCAAGACATGCACGTTCACACATAAGCTCTATGATATGTTTTTATGCTTACTCTATACACGCATGGTATGTAATGTCATTACAGACAAGTTACAAAAAGATCAAGTACACTAGAAGTTCATAAAATAGAGTATGAAGCCGAATTTAGTTTTTTGATTAGCGTGTAATCTTTTGTTTTGTAAAGGCTAAGTGCCTATTGTAATAAGTTTTTAATCATGTATTAAACACAATTGTAAACATGCTTAAGCCAATTAAATTAGAAGCGTTGTGAATGTTGTTTTTGGGCCGACTAAGGTCTTGTTTATAGTCACATCTATTTAGGCATGAACATATATATAT
>MU225014.1:643536-687549 GCA_018584345.1 Thuja plicata | reverse complement strand
CTGAGATATTTGTTGATGACATCATATTTGGAGGCAATGATATGCTATGCAAATCATTTGCAAATGAAATGAGCAAAGAGTTTGAGATGTCTATGTTTGGAGAGATCAATTTCTTTCTTGGTCTACAAATCATGCCACAAGATGAAGGTATTTTTATTACAAAATTCAAATACATCAAAGAAGTACTGAAAATATTCAAGATGGAAGAGTCCAAACCAATTGGAACACCAATGGAAACTGGATGTAAGATGACAAAGGAGGACAAGTCATCAGAGGTAAATCAGACTTTGTATAGATCAATGATTGGAAAACTCATGTATGTTGTACACACTAGACCAGATATTGCACATGCAGTAGGAATAGTTGCAATATTTTATGCTAATCCTAGAGAATCACATATGACTGCTGTGAAAAGAATCCTAAGATATTTGAAGAATACCGAGGAATATGGATTATTGTATAGAAGAGAAGACAAATTTAAACTTAAGGTCTTTATGGACGCTGATTGGGCTGGAAATATTGATCACCGGAAGAGCACAACTGGAGGATAATTCTTTATTGGTGACAGACTTGTCACATGGATCAACAAGAAGCAAGGATGCATCTCTCAGTCTACTACAGAAGCAGAGTATGTTGCTGCTTCTACAAATTGCTCAAATACTGTATGGATCAAACAGTTACTAGAAGGTATGCATATGAAAATTTTAGAACCATTAATTATCTATTGTGATAATACAAGTGCAATAAACATTTCCAAGAATCCAGTCATGCATGCTAAAACAAAGCATATTGCCATCAAGTATCATTATTTGAGAGAACAAGTTTAGGCAAAGGAGGTGATACTTGAGTATGTGCAATCAAAGGAAGAATTGGCCGATATCTTCACCAAGCCACTACCCAATGATGCATTTGAATACTTGAGAAAGAGAATAAGGGTCAGACCCTTGTCTACTGGTCTGTAAGCTAACTAGAAGGCTGCATCAACCTATATATTATCAGAATATCATTCATGTTGATGCTAGCAGAGAGATGGACTTGAATGATACATCTATACAAAACAAGGTATTTATCTACTCTAAGCACCAGAGTTATTACCGATGGATTGAAAAATTCAAGGAATGTATTATGGATAGAAAGGATCCGTTTGGCATCACTGTCAAAAGATTGTTTGAAAAATATGTTTGTTTGGCATTGCTACCACAGGGAGAGAGATATCTCATTATCATTCAGATAAAAATAGAAGTTATATCCATTATCAACTCAGGGAGAGATCATATCCATCAAAGTATCCAAAGGGAGAAATGTAATAAGAAAGGGAGAGTACGCACAAAGAGAAGGAGTTACTGACAAGAGACATCACAAGAAAGGAGAACAGTCAAAGAGAGAGAGTTTGACACAGAAGGAGAACACATCACATCAGTGAAAGAAATATTCTACATCTATCCAGTGAATGGATTGAAGACAAATAGAAAGCTACAAGAATCAAATCAAAGCTATTTGAGCTTACCAAAAGCCATAAATTTGTAATAGTTACATTAGGAAAGCTTGATGAAACTGTATATTACATATTGTATTAGTAATATTATAGTATGATAATGTAGTATATTTCCATCAATGCCAAAGGGAGAGATTGATGACATGTAACTGATTGAATGTTTGAAGATGTTAAGTTGATGATCATGCAAGGCATTAAATTAGTTAATGCATTGTATTTTCATTGATGTCAACTTGATATAATTTGTATGATCATGGAAATACTGCCAAAGAATTCAAAAAACCAATGAATCAAAGGCTATGCTATCAGTAATGCATATAAGTCAAGTATATACTAAGTGACTGTATACACCAATGGAGTGTACGCCGTCGGTCAGAGTAAAAGAGCAAAGTCACAGTGTTACCTGATGAGAAAATGCACAACATTATCAGCGAGCAAAGTTACAGTGTTGCCCGATGAGCAAAGAACAGAGTAACCCGACTGAAAGAATTTCAGTGTCACTTGACAGAAAATACAAGGATGAAGATCTTGATGACAACTAAAGTCACACCGATGGAATAGTCAGTTATCACCGATGACTAATTGAAGTGTTGACTGACAGAACAAAGAGTTCAGAAATGACAAAATGCTTAGCTGTCAAGAGCTATAAATAGGCTTAATGAATACTTATCATTGTTTTAATCATCTAGATAAAGCTGGAGATAAGTAATTGATTTAAAGTTGATTTATCTAGTTCGAAAGAAGATCTCTTTGAGATAAAACTAGAGTTTGCTTTAAATCTATTGGCGAGAATTGTGGGTCATGCCAATAATCAAGAAAGCCAAGAAAAGGTAAATCATGTCTATAAAGAGACAAAACCCAATTCATTATGAATGTGGGGAAAGTGTGGTGAACAAGAGAAGAGGAAAGATGCAAAAGAAAGTCTGAAGGAGAAGAAGTCTTCATTCAATACTGATCAACAAGCTGAGGAAAGAGCTAGATTCTACAGATACCGACGAACAGTGAGAAAACATCAGAGAGCAGAACAGTGTCAAGCAAAGGTATAGAATTTATTATATTGATCAGAGAGGTAATGGACTTACAATAGATCTAAAAATATGCAATTGATTTGTATCTATGAACAAATCATTAGTGTTTTAGTTTAACCATTGAAGCATCAAGTCTCTTAACCAAGCAGGACTTAAAAGTCTTTTAAAATTGAGATACATCCCAAGGAGTATCCAAAAATTTGATCATAAAAGTAGCATTGGATATGCCCGATACCTATCGACAGGCCAAGTGAGTGTTTGATCAAGGATGGTAGCATTAGATGCTAGATACTAGGTGACAGAGTATCTTTAAATCCTCTAACAAGGTCACACCTAACAGTGTGTTTGTAACCTTTAAAGGGTTGGATCCTAATAGAGCTCACTTCAGAAGAGTGAAAATTTGGGGTACCGGTCCCAGTGGATTTTTCCCCTAACAAGGTTTCCACGTTAAAAATCCATGTGTTATGTGTTTCATTACTTTACTATTTTACATTTCACATATGCAATTCTGGATTTATCGGTATACTCTACATATTTACTGTGTTTCGGTAATTAGTTAACTTCTTGTCGCTAATCATACAGAAGAGAGATTTACAAAGAAATCCGACAAGTAGAAAATAGATAAAAGTATTTCAAGGTATTCATCTTGTAGGACAAAAGATAACTAGAGACATAATTTGTGGTTATAATTTTTAAGGGTTGATTTAAGGATTAATTTTTGAGGCCACTGATTCACCCCCCCTCTCAGTTATTACTAACATATTACTCAAAGGAAACCATGACGATAGGGACAAGATATGCTTCTAGATCCATTGTCTTCTAATAATGAATTTCCTGGGTTCAATCAAAATTGTTTAGGTTAGAATGCTCAGTCGTGGTGTCCATTGTCTAATCAAGCATGGTAGGGTAGTTACAATCCTAATTGGGAACTTCAATAAGGGGGATGGTCACAACCATATTAGTATCTCACTATCAATCTCCCAATTATAATCCATGAAAAGGAACACATAATCCATGGTCATAACCATGGAGAGGGAATCAAGAATGATCACAAACCAATCTGACATACATACAATTGCAACATAATTTTAATCCAAAACTTGCTTTCATGCCTAATACAACTCCTTAACAACCAACTATAATGCCACTTCAAAATACCATTGTTTCCATGCAACAAAAGAACCATAATTGCCTGCTCAACCTGCTATTATAAAATTAGTAGCACAAAAATAGTATAGAGAAGATCAATTACACATAACACAAAAATTTACATAAAAAAACCTAGTAAAATTATACCAGGAAAAAATCCGCAAGAAAATATCTTTCGTATTAATTCTCAGGAATTGTCACAGTTACAACAATCTTCAAAATGTATTTCAAATCATGACTTCAAGTTCCATATAAAAGCTGAGATGTAGAGTCCTAATTGCATACAACTTATTAAATTTAGTACGACTCACACAATTACAAGTTCAAAACATGTCAAAATTACTCTTTATAGCAAGTCACCAAAAAAATTTACTACTTATAGTAATTTGCCTAATAAAAACATGCTATTTATAGTAAGTCTCAAATTTTTTTGTGCCTCTGGAAGGATACCTTCGACGTGGTTTCTTATGACAAGTACCTTAATGACACACTAGGGGTTATCTATGATGACTCAACCACAACTAGTGGCAATCCATGATGTCTCAACCACAACTAGTGGCAATCCATGATGACTTCACATTCCAACACCTACATCCAAACCTAACAATAATTGCGTTCAACAAACTTATTCTAATGACATCACTAATGAGATGGTTTTTATATTCTGTTTATATATTTTTCATAACTTTGTTTAAGAGTTTTAACTATTGAACAATGTCCATAATTCTTAGAGCTCGATGTTTTGGTATGCTTTAAGACCTTTATACTAAATTATCATACTTATATATCTAATCTAATAATGTGTTTATATGACCAATTATAAGAATAAATGTGATGATAACGTGTTTAGATTTTTAATGTGACTATTTTCATACTAATAAGTTTTTTCAACATTTGGGCATAGTGAGCTAGTTTGTCTCCTACAACTGTAAAATAATAGAAGTCTTGCAAGCATGTGAGGGTCACTACAACATTTACGCACATTTTTTGATGAATGATTTTTTATTTTCTGATGATACTTTGTCTAACGGTCGATGAAATAGTACCGAGTAATTCGTCGGTACTTTTTTGTTGGAGACTCTGATGTTGAACTGTCTATCACATATCGATGAATATATGTCGAAAGCAATTTTGGTTTGAAAGCGTAATAATTTTTCAAGTAAGATGCACCTCCAATGGGACTTGTTGTCAGACGATCAACATTTTCGATGAAATTTTTCAGGGTTAGTCCTTAGAATTTAGATGACGATCCCAAGATATGCGTCGATAAGGATGTTGTACCTCCGACACAAACGGTCATCGAACGTTCACCATTTTTTATGACATTTTTTGGTGGTAGTAGTCATAATGATGACAAATATCTTAAACTATGCACCGATGAGGATATTGTACCTCCGACGTAAAAGGTCATCAAACATTCAGCTTTACCATCAATCACTACGGGGAAAATTTGTCTGAATTGCGACAAGCGCCTCTATTTTAATTTGATAGTAATGCTGTACCTTCGACGCAAATGTTTGTCAGACATATAACATTAGCATCAAATTATTTTTGTGGCTTACGTTGCAATTATGAAAAAAGTTGAACATTTTAAGAAAATGTATACCCTGGAAGGCTGTAGCAGTGATTCACTGTAATAGTCAATACTCTTACGAATGGCTTCAATAGGCCTTATTACATAATTATTTTTTAGTCTTGAAAGAATATAAACTATTAATTACAAAGAACAATGGAAAACACATCATTTTATGCAAACAATTTGGAAATACAAATGTCTTGATTATGATTACAAAATTAAATCACATCAGTATATAGATTTTGTGTATCTAACCCTATCTCAAAACAATCATGTTATCCTACCCATGGAAAAGTATCCAATAATATGACATCAAGAGGTTATAATAGATCTTGAAAATTAAAGAGGGTAAAGAAAACTTGAAAAATATATAGATTTATACCTTCCCACACAGGTTGTATTGATCTGTCTTAAATAAAATGAACATCAATGGATGCAACCCCTGGTAAAAAAATTATGAGCAATTGTGAGTTATTTCCATGCAAACCATAATAAAGGTCAGCTATCAATGAGTCTTTGAAGGGTAAGCATACCTGAAATATTCCTCGCCTATTCTTTATCCAACATTTATCAACAACTACATCAACATGTTAGCTTATGTGGTAGAAAGTGAAAAATTTAACCAAAAAAATTAAAAGAATTTAAACTTCATTTAGTTAGATTACTTGGCTTCAAATATAGTCAAACTGCTCACAAATGCTTTCTTCTAAAAAATTTGTTGAAGATAAAATACTGAAGTTGTCAACCGATTTGATGATGTCAAGTATGAATTGAAGCTTTGAATACCCAAAAGATAGGAAGAGAGGGGGGATGTTCGTCTATATCTCTCTCTCTTCATGTCTTTGGGCATCCAATGCTTGAAGTACCCATTGAAGGATGTTCATCTTTATCTCTCGCTCTCTCTCTTCCTATCTTTGGGGTATCTGATTCTTCAAGTGATTCGAGGATACAAATACAACTATTGATGCAAAGACTAATATGACAACAATAGATATCAATGCAAATAGATGCATAGAGTGAATGTGTACATAATATGATATATGCATATATAAAAATAAAAATCCCACTCTATAATAGTTCCTTATTTGAAGAAAAAAATAAAACATGAATTAAGTTGTCCATTGGAAGGGCAAGAGTGCAAAGAATAAAATATTGATAATGAAGAAGAAGATGAACCTAATGATGAAGAGGTTCTAGATGTTGAGGTAGAGATGAAAGACAAAGATGATGATGAAGACAACCAATGAGGGCTTGAGTATGTTGAAGAAGTTGTGATTGGGAATATGTTATGTTCTTTGAATGAGGAGAAGGGTACATGAGAGAAAGGTAGTCTTGTGGCAGAATATGGTGAGGATAATGAAGTAGCCAAGGAGTTGAGTGATGAGTTGGAATGCCAAAAGGAATGACATGAAGAAAAGGATAAGTTGATAGAGGATAATTTGGTCTCAATGGAAGGGGAGACCAAGAGTGAATTGGTAATGGTGGTAGGCCATGAGAAGGCCAAGGAGTTTGTGTACTCTCCAAGCATGGAGGTGGAGTGTGACAAGATGTGTCTTTGGGAAGAGGTTTTAATCAAGTTGTAGGTGTATACAACAATACTAGAGATGTTGATCACGATGAAGATGATGGACAATTGGGAGCAACATATGGTGTACATTTTTCCACAGGGAGGAAAGCCTAAAGTGAAGATAAAAGATATAAGGAAGATCCAAGAGGTAGAAGGAAAAAGCAAGAAAAGATTGCAAAAAGAGGACACATACAAGACAAAGGTTAAAACGAAGGTTATGTTTTATAATACTTTGTTTTGCAGGTGTTTCCAAGGGACTTGGAAACTTTTTAAAGTCTGGGAGTAAGGTGTAGGAGTACCTAGGATATAAGGGTTCACCATAAGGACACAAGAAGAATCTTGAATAATGTTGAGTCCATAAGGTCAAAAATACCATTTTATATTGTAATCATGTATAATAAGGCCATTTGGGGTTATATTGAGTTATTGTAACCATTTTAACAAAAAGTTTCCCTATATTGAGAAAACTAGACCTAATGGGCTATGTAAGGGCTCAAGAGGGTAGAATAGGAGTTTGGATAAACATTTTATGTTTTTGAGGTATCATAAGACCATATAATTGTAATTGAGAAGTTGATTAAGTCCATGGTTGGAAAAAATATCAAAAAGTTGTTAAAACAACATCCATGTAATAGGACTTGTTAAAACAACCATGTAATAGGAGGTTTGGGAATGGTTGATCAAATACACCTCTGACCATGACCTCTAATTGAAGAAATATTTTTCCATTAGTATGGAAGGAAAAATATTTTTGAAACTGTCGGTAACACCAACACCAAAAGACAGGTTTAGTGCAACCCAATAGAGAAACCTAATAGAGGAACCCGAAAAGCAAATTACAGTGTAACCCGACAGAATAGATAATAGAGGAACTTGACAGACTGCAGAGTAACTCGAGCACCATTCTACTGAGAGACAATTATAAATCTTGAGAAATGTGGATCCGACTTCTACGTCAGATAAAACACTTGTGTTTTATATTTAGCTTTTTGATTAGCTTTAAATCCATTTCTTGAGGTTCAAGAAATATAATTGTAATTGTTTTAATCAGTCTAACTGATTAGAAACATGCAAACTAGGAGATCAAGGTCAAGTTGTAAAATTTTGTTCATAGAGTTATCATTGTTATGCGTGAAACTCATTTAGGTAAAAATCATTGTATAAATAGATGTGTAATCAATCAGAATATATGGATGTGATGATGATTGTAGGCACAGACACTTCTATTGATTAAAGAAAAAGTTTTATGCAGAAGAAAAACCAAAGATGAAATTAGTTATCAAGAACAAGATCCGAGGCTACCGAGAAGAACAGAGGTATTGATCAATCACTATGGGTGATAATTATACATGTGAAATTTATTAGATCTATAATCAGAAAGTCTAGATTGCATATACTCAGGTCAATGAATATTTTTGACTACATTATAACAAGTGTAGAAAATAGAAGAAATCCTTGAGAAAGGTGGATTTAACAATCCTTTGTAAATATCTTAACCAAGTGCACACTAAATAGTGTTGCTAAAGCTCTTAACAGAGTAGACTTTAACCAGTCTCCACAAATTACTCCTAACAGGGTAGATCATCAGAAGTGATCAAAATTGTAAGCCTTAACCAAACCCTTCCATTCTGAAGATAGTGAATTTTTGTGGGTTTCATCCCCACCGCAGTTTTTACCTTCTAACATGGGTTTTCTGCGTTACCAAATCTTGTGTCATGTGTCAATACATTTCATGAATGTTTCTATGAATGTTTACATGCTAATTGAGTTTATGAATTAATATTACTTGCATAAGATAATAACAACACATATGGTTGGTAATACAATTGATTACTAAAAGGATTAAGGTTAAGTGATAAATTTTTTTAAGGGTACTGATTCACCCCTCCCCTCTTAGTACATACAATTCCATTATTTCCAATAGATGGACAGTTGGGAGCAACATCTGGTGTACATTTTTTCATGGGGAGGCAAGCCTAAAGTGAAGATAAAAGATATAAGGCAGATCCAAGAGGTAGAAGGACAAAGCAAGACAAGATTGAAAAAATAGGATACATACAAGAAAAAGGTTAAAAGGAAGGTTATGTTTTCTAATACTTTGTTTTGTAGGTGTTTCCAAGGGACTTGGAAAATTTTTAAAGTCCGGGAGTAAGGTGCAGGAGTACCTAGGATATAAGGGTTCACCATAAGGACACAAGAAGAATCTTGGAGAATGTTGAGTCCATAAGGTCAAAAACACCATTTTATATTGTAATCATGGATAATAAGGCCATCTGGGGTCATATTGAGTCATTGTAATCATTTTGACAAAAAGTTTCCCTATATTGAGAAAACTAGACCTAATGGGCTATGTAAGGGCTCAAGAGGGTAGAATAGGAGTTTGGATTAACATTTTATGTTTATGAGGTCTCATAAGACCATATAATTGTAATTGAGAAGTTGATTAAGTCCATGGTTGGAAAAAAGATCAAAAAGTTGTTAAAACAACATCCATGTAATAGGACTTGTTAAAACAACCATGTAATAGGAGGTTTGTGAATGGTTGATCAAATACACCTCTAATTGTCATGTGCAAGAAGAAGACCATCATGTGTTCAATCCTTTTTGAGGATGAAAATATGATATGTGAAGGATGATAGGAATATCTGAGAAAAGAGAATTGATAATCAAAATGAATTTTATCATATTCAATCAATAAATAAAGTGTTTGCAGGTTTGTATTTTATGATATTGCCAAATATTTTCTCTCCATAGTCATGTTATTTACTGTTTCTATGCATTTATTTTGGTGTTAATGGATTGGATAAGTCTCAAACCCTATTTGGAAATGTAATATGATGAATTAAATTTCTTATAGACCTAGTTTGAGCATGGGCCATGGATTGAGATGAAAGAATGTGAGATCTTTCTAAAAACTATTTCAAACCCTCAGAATCAGAGACCTCTGCAAGGGTTTAACAATATGTGGAGTTTCCATTGTTAAAATTTTTTAAATCTTGGTTCATTTTAAAGTAGAATCAATGGGATTTCAAATGCAGTTGGTCTTGTATTGAATGGTTATGTCCTGTGTAAGAAAACTGATGCCCTAGCAGGCAGAACACAATGAATTCTTTGTTTTTTTTATAGAAAATTACATTGGATGGATTGTTTTCAAAATGAAATAATTCCTATTGGCATGAAATGATGAAGGAAGGGTTGTATATGTCCAATAACCTCATTTGTGTGCAGATAAAAAGAACTCTATGGATTTGGATAATCGACTACATGGTTATATTGTGACTATCATGGAATGACAGTCACATTAATGAAATCAACTTAGTTTATTTATTTCTAATATCAAACATTGGAGATTGTAAGTCCAACTAAGGTTGGTTAGGACCCGAGTATTGTGAACATTACATGTTATTACCTTGTAGATGATGGGCCATTGAATGTTGAACAGAATTCATATTACGATTACTGTTACTGATTAGAATGACATAACTGTTAATGTATGATAAAACTTGTTGTTATGGAGAAGTAATTGATGGACTCTAATGGTGGATTGTGTCAAGGTACATAGGTATGTTTGGCGAGTTATATTGGTATTGGGAAAAAATATACTTAAGGCCTAAAGTATTGTAATAAGAGTCAAATTGACATTGAATAGGTGAATGAAATGATGTTGTAAACATGATAATTTACTGGCTGTATTTGAAGATGCCTTGACAAGAAAGTTGGGTAAACTTGAAGTTCCTAATGTCGTATAGATGAAATGATACAAGTTGATGGGTATGGTGACGCCTCTTGGGTGGGTGGTGCACATTCAAATTGGAAAATGGATTTTTTTCATTTTCACTTTCATTGGGAGATGTAACATAGTGAGCTACCTATCCTTTAAAGAAGATTTGAGAAATTTCTATGATGGATGGTAAGAGATACACTAGGTTTTGTAAAAACTATCTTAAAACCCTTAGTAACAGACCTGTTTGCAAGGGTTTATTAATATCTTGTATTTTAACTGTTGAAAAATTATGATCTTTTGGAATTTGGAAGTAGACTCAAGGGGATTTAATTTGAAATTGGTTTCATGTTGAGTGGTTTTGCATCTTGTAGGATATTTGATGCCCTAGCGGGTAGAACTAGTAATTTATGGGTTTTACTGGACAACTTGTAATTTATGAGATTTATTAATGTTTATAAGATTGAAATTGAAACTTAATGGTTGGATGATAATAGAGAAGTGTGTCTAGACCCTATGTAGACATGGATGGTGGATTAATCAAGAGTTTGAAGGTATGATTGGAAGTGATTTGGAAAACATAGTTAACTATCTTAATGATGACAGTCCTATAATAATCACTATTTGTTTTGATTGATCCTTGATATAAGGTTGATGTAAATATGTTGAATAGATGACACAGAGGAACTAGGAAGGGTAAAAGAATAGCCGAGTGTCTCCTTTTAGGATAACTCGACTGACTCAGCCCTGTCAGACTCGGCTGAGTCTAACACGACTGAGTCCACATAGGCGCCTACATGGCCCAGTAGACTGGGCCAAGGCCCACTCGGCCCAATCCCTATGATATTTTAAATACCCCAAAAAACCTCCAAGACCCTCATTTGTAGATTGAGGGGATACATGAGTGGGAAAGGCACTCCAGAGGAAACTCAGTTGAGTTCTAGGTAGGGGCCCCCAAATTTAATTATTTTTTTTTATTTTCATTTTTTCATTTTTTAAAACTTTTTTTTTTGTATAAATATGTAAAAAATGATTTATTTTTTCACTTAGCATTATAATATATTATTTTTTCTTCATTTTTAAGCAATATATGTTTAATTTATGAAGTGAGATTCAAAAGTGTTGCATGTTGAAGAAGTTTTATATGTTTAAATGTTGAAATTTATATGTAAATGCATGAATTAACATGTTTGAAGTTAAATGTTTTCATTTGAAGTATGTATGTTTGAAGTTAGATAGATAAATTATGTTAATTTAATTTATTTGAAATTATTTTCAAATGTACGTGTGCATGTGTATTATATATATAGACAATTTGTAATTTATTTAAACATTTTCTTATTCAACGCATGTTTATATATATTTATTTTCTACTGAATGTACACATGTATGTGCCCACTTGCAGCGAGCAATTTTTATCTATTACATTTGTGTGTCCATCATCTCTCTATCTAGATATCATATTGTATGTGCGCTATGAATTCTAGTGGTTCATATCCTAACATACATGATGGTCAAGCCTCATGAGCATCCTCAGGCCACCATGGTACCCCGTAGAGTAGAGATAGTCGTAGACATAAGACTATCTCTAGGTCGCACGCTGCTCTAGCCGCACTAGAGTGGACGTTGCAAAACAATGTTATCCTCCCTAATAGGGAGAAATTTTCATCCATTTGCGCCAAGCTAATGAGTATGATTCAAAAGGTTGAATCATACAATCCATAGGATGATATATCTATTGATTCTTTTTACCATAGCCTCTCTAGCACTATCACAGGGAGTGTGGGTTGGAGGACAGTTGATTATGATGTTTCTGTTACTTAGGTTAAGAACATGTTTGGAACTCATTACATAGATAAGAGGGTGGTTAGAGCATACAGGGTCACAAAATGTACAAATGACTTAGTGGCCACTTTTATATATCCGAGATGGTTGGCAGCCCATCATATGTGGCCCAAAAAGGATGAGGTGCCCCTATATTTCTACAAACAATTGTTTGCAGAGTTCCATTTGGGTTATGATGTTGATTACACAGATTTGCCTCCACATGCTGGTCAGGGTCAGGGGATATATTAGAATAAGTGTAGACGACTTGATTTACCATAGCCCCTAGTAAGAGAGAATTGGTAGGTCAAAACCTTTTGGCTCTTCCAAAAGGTTTGGAGACCCACACTGGAGCTAGACAGGCTGCAACTAAGGATGCACACCTAGATATGTTTTCTAGAATTTCCACCATTGTGACTCAGGTCGATGAGTTTTCATATGATCGTGTGGGTAGGTACATGCTCAAATCCAGGACGAGCATATATACTGATCCTTCTAGTCCATTTTATGATCCTAACATCCAATTTGAGCTTCCCACTCTAGATGTGATAATACGACTACTAGAGGATCATTTGGGCACCATGAGCTCCATTTTAGTGAACAATCTCCTGATATATTATCAAGAACATTCTATATTGCATGGGGTTCCTCTGAGTGATATTCCTACATTCATTCGAGAAGTGTTTGCGATATCCTCCATAGGTAGCAGTCAGGGAAAGGGAGATGTAGTGGGAAGTACCTCTAGATATATATTGTTGAAGACAATTATTCAATTATGTATTGTAATTGATGTTAAACATGTATATACACTTATGTAGTGATGATACACAAATGTCTATATTCAGACCGAGAATAGTTGGTGAATAGAATGAGTTGTTTTAGTGTTGACCGAGTTCAGTTGGGTATTGAAGAAGTTTAGTGTTGACCGAGTCACTCAGGCATTTCAGTCATGGTCGGGCATTCAGTGCCAACAGACTAACAGTGATTTACATTCTATAATTAATTGATTATATGAGGCCGAATGAATTGTGATTTATTACTTATTTAGAAGTGTATTCAAGCCAACTTGATAGGGCTTATCATATATATGAAAGGTCAAGTTTGGATTGAGTGTGTGCAAAAAGAATAAGTGTGTAATTCTGTGACATGAAGAGTGAAGGAGAAATCAGATAGGATTTTGATTGAGTACAAATCACTTGGAGCTGCAATAGAATATCTGATCAGAAAGGATCAAGTCATAATCAAAACAAAGATATGAATCAACAAAGACAATTGCTTACACATACAAGTCAATTCATTGTTTCTCTCTAATAATTGTAGCAGTGATCTCAAATCTATTAACATAGTAGACTTAACAGTATTTTTGTAAAACCTCTCACAAGGTAGCATTTCTATGTTGAAGTGTTGAAGACCTCTAAAAAGGAAACTCCTCATAGGGTGATTAAATCCTTTAACAGGGTCACACCTAACAGTGTATTATTGTAACCTTTAACAGGGTCCTTTCACAAGGTAGCATTTCTATGTTGAAGTGTTGAAGACCTCTAACAAGGACACTCCCCACAGGGTGATTAAATCCTTTAACAGGGTCACACCTAATAGTGTATTATTGTAACCTTTAACAGGGTTGGCTCCTAACAGAGCTCACTTCAGAAAAGTGAAAACTAGTAACTAGTTACATTGGTGGTTTTTCCCATATTGGGTTTCCATGTCAAATCTTGGTGTCACCTGTGTAAATGTTATTTGTCTCATGCTTTATGTTTTTGTACTCAATCACTAAAGTATAATTGCATTGGATATTATAAAGACTTCTTTGACACCTGAGTTATAGATGAATATCTTAATTGACCGAGTAACAATGTTAAAGTATTTAACATATCTAAGGGATAAAGGATTTGTTTTGGAGTAACTGATTCACCCCTCATCTCTTAGTTACTTGTCTCATTTCCAACAATTGGTATTAGAGCATCAAGTGGTTTTAGAGAAGGTTTCAATACCTAATCTAAAGATTAGAGATGTCTTCCAGAAGGGAGATCCCAAAGCTAAACAAAGACAACTTCCTAGCATGATAAGAGCTGATGAAGATACATCTATCTACTATCAGAGATGCTGGTTTGCAATTTCTGGAAAGCAAATATGTGGAACCAACAGGGAATATGACTGTGGAATAGATGATGGAACAAAAGCTTCATAATATAATGATGATTGATATAGCTTCTTCACTCAGCTACTCAGAATTTGATGAAGTCAAGGACTGCCCTACAACCTATGATATGTGGTAGAAATTACAGGACATTCATGGAGGAGATGAAAATGTAAAGAGAGCCAAAGCAGAAAGTCTAAGAGGACAATTTGACAAGATGAAAATGAAAGAAGGAGAAGACATTACATGATATAGTGAAAGAATCAAGAAGACTGTGAGTGTCATCAGAGATGTAGGTGGAATAATTGAAGATACAATAGTGGTCAATAAGGTACTAAGAACTTTACTTCCTATCTATGCTATTAGAGTTTAAGCTATTCAAGAGATGAGGTGCAATAAGGATATAACTCTGGATACATTAGTGGGGAGGCTTACAAATTTTGAGCTAGATAACTTTGACAATTACTCTCCTAGCTCTAGCAATCTTGAGTCTGCATTCAAAGCTAAATTAAACCTTGGTAAGAAGGATAGATACTCAAAAGGGAAGCAGACTGAAAGTGACAGTGATGATGAATCTGATGATGAAGATCTTGACATCATTGAAGCATTACTTACAAGAAGAGCCGCAAAAGGAAAATACAAAGGAAAAATACCATTGATTTGTTTTTCATGCAATGAGGTTGGTCACATTGCTGCAAAGTGTCTGAACAAAGAAGAGAAAAAATTCAACAAATTCAAAAACAAGAAAGAATTCAAGAACTACAAAAGATACAAAGATAAAGGTAAGAAGTCTTGTTATATTGCTAAAGATTCTGACAGTGATGAAGAATAAGATGAAATGGTTTATATTGCTATTAAGGATGAGTCAGATGAAGAAGATGAAAAGACATCACTTTTCTCACACATCAATAAAAATGACACATGGATAATTGATAGTGGTTTTTCTCATCACATGACTGGTGATAAGACAAAATTTGAACATCTTGAACACTATAATGGTGGGAGTGTTAGTTTTGGGAATGATGAACCTTGCCCTATAAAAGGAAAAGGTTGTATTACTTTGACAGAAGGAATCAAATGTGATAATGCTTATTGGGTTGATGGATCAAGGATAAATATACTCAGTGTAGCATAGCTGAACAACATTGGCTTCAAGGTAGAATTCATGAATGGTAAGGCCAAGCTCCTAGATGTTAAAGGGAACCTAGTCAAAACTGGCAGGAAAACAAAAGGTAATCTATTCTATCTTGATCTCACTGAAGGTTCATGCTTTATTGCACAATTAGAAGAGAGCTGGTTATGGCATAAAAGGTTGTGTCATGTAAATTTTGATAATCTAGTAAACATAAGAAAGAACAAAAGAGTCATAGGCATTCCAATTTTGAAGAAACCCGAGTTAGCAATATGCAAACAATGTCAAATTGGAAAGATGAGCAAGACAAGTTTCAAATTCAAGAATTACAATACTGATGAAGTCTTGGAATTGGTATATACTAACCTTTTTGGACCAATTGGAACAACAAGCTATACTAGAGAGAAGTATTTTATTCTATTTGTTTATGATCATTCCAGAATGATGACTGTCATGTTTCTCAGAGAGAAATCAGAAGCTTTTCATAAATTCAAATGGTATCTTGCAAGAGTTGAAAAGGAAATAGGAAAGAAACTAAAATGCCTAAGATCTGATAGAGGAGGAGAATTCATTTCTAATGAGTTCAATGAATTCTATAATGATAGAGGAATCAAAAGACGTGTATCTACCCCTGGTACACCACAAAAAAATGGAATAGCAGAAAGAAGAAATAGATCCATTATGGATTGTGCCAGAACCCTAATGATTGAAAAGAATGTTGCTGCCAAATACTGGAAGGAGGCCATCAACATTACAATGTTCATCTTGAACTGAGTTCAACTGAAGAAAGGTAGTAACCAGACACATTTTGAATTATGGTATGGCTATAAACCTAATGTTCATTATTTCAAAGTATTTGGAAGTAGATGCTACATCTTGAAAGAAGCAAGAAATGGAAAAATAGATGCAAAAAGTGATGAAGGAATATTCCTAGGTTACTCATGTAAAAGAAAAGCATACAAATGTCTGAATCTTACTACTCATAAAGTCATAGATAGTGTACATGTCAAGATTGATGAGTTTGTAGAAAAATGTGAAGAGAAGAGCAGTAAAGAGCCTGAAGACCACATTAAATTTGTGTATCATGAACCTAATACTATACCTATGACTCGAGAAATGGTGATTGGATAGAAGAATTGTTGAACACTAACTATACTAGCATAAAATGTGCAACCCAAGTTGCAAACTGTGCAACCTGAGTTGCTAGTAGAAGAGACCGAGTCACAGACAAAGGGAACCAAGTCACAGATAGAGGAAACTGAGTCTCAGACAGTGGAACACAATCATCAGACAAAAAAACATGAAAGAATGTTTGAGAATGACAGACCTAGTGGATCAAGTCCAGAATCTAGACTGAAGGATCCAATACTTTCAAAATATGTTAGAAGGCATCATGCACCTGAAAAAATAATTGGAGATTAGATAGAAGGTGTAATGAAAAGGAAAAAACTCAAAGGTACATGTTTACTAAGTGAATTTGAACCTAGAACTATTAAAGATGCATTAAATGATGAAATTTGGATAGAGGCATTGAATGAAGAAATTGAGCAGATTGAGAAGAACAAAAATTGGACTCTTGTGCCTAGGCAAAAGGACAAGAATGTGATTCGAACCAAGTGGGTTTTTAGAAATAAGATGAATGAAAAGGGTGAAGTTTCTAGAAACAAGGCCAAACTAGTTTTTAAAGGATATGCTCAAGAAGAGGGTATTGATTATGGAGAAACTTTTTATCCTGTTGCAAGACTTGAAGGAGTCAGAACTCTTCTGGAATATGTTGCACATAAAGGATACAAAGTATATCAAATGGATGTGAAATCTGCATTTCTGAATGGAATCCTAGAAGAAGTCTACATTGAACAACCTAAAGTATTTTTTGATCCTAGAAGGAGTATGGTTTGCAAGCTGCACAAAGCATTTTATGGACTGAAGCAAGCGCCCAAATCCTGGTATGAAAGACTGCATAGCTATCTAGTAAGTATTGGATTTCAGAGAACTAATGATAACAGTAGCCTGTACATCAAAGAAGGACCACATAACAAAATACTGTTAGCAGAGATATTTGTTGATGACATTTTATTCACTGGTTATGATGACCTATGCAAAGCATTCTCTGTAGCTATGAGTAAATAATTTGAGATGTCTATGTTTGGTGAGATTGAATTCTTTGTTGGATTACAAGTACATCAAATGAAGGATGGTATCTACATTACTCAATCAAAATATATCAAGGAGATACTTAAGAAATTTGGTATGGAAGATTCCAAACCTATTGGAACACCCCTGTGTACTAGACATAAATTGTCTAAAGATGATGATTCAAAAGAGGTAGATCAGACCAACTACAGATCCATGATTGGAAAATTGCAATATGTTGTTCACACCAGACCTGATATTACATTGGCAGAGGGTATTGTTGTAAGAGTTTTAGCTAATCCCAGAGACAATCACCTAATGACAATCAAAACAATTCTAAGATATCTTAAGGGTAATGAAGACTATGGTTTATGGTATAAGAAAGGTGGCAAATTTTATTTAAAGGCATTCGCTGATGCTGATTGGGATTCAAGTGTCGATGACAGAAAAAGCATCAGTGGTGGAGATTTATTTCTTGGAAAGAGTTTAGTGTCTTGGACTAGCAAGAAACATAATTGTATCTCTCAGCCTACAACAAAGGCAGAATATGTTGCTGCAATAGTGAACTATTCAAACATCATATGGATCAAGCAGTTGTTGTTAGGAATGAATGAAGAAGTAAAAGAACCAGTTATTATCTAATGTGACAACACCAGTGCCATTAACATTTCAAAGAATCCTGTGATATACACCAAAACCAAGCATATAGCAATAAAGTATCAATTTTTGAGGGAATTGATATAGAATAAAGAAGGTTGGAATATGTGAATACCAAAGAAAAAGTTGCATAAATATTCACCAAACCTTTACCTAAGGATGAATTCTTGTATCTTAGAGGAAAGCTAGGGGTGCTTCCCCTAACTGAAGCTCACTAAAATATAGTTTAGTGATCCATCAACCTGAGTGACAATGAAGATCTATCAGTTGATGCAGGTACATCAGAGCACATTGCAGATGAATTAGTACATTTAGGTACATTAAAATTACAAATTGAAATAGTAATAAATATTGGTATTTGAGAAGATGGAGTCTTTGACATCTGTTGTCAAAGAGGGAAAATTTTCTATAATACATAAATAATCACTTAAGAGAGAGTCCATAAATAGTAAGAGGGAGATTTTGATGTCAGAGGGAGTTTTTAGATATGAATCAAAATGAAGCTAAGGAAATTATAGAAAGTTTCTTGTTGCTCTAAAATTCTTTGTATTATGACATGTTGTGTTTCCATCAATGCCAAAGAGGGAGATTGTTGAAGACAATTATTCAATTGTGTATTTTCATTGATGTTACACATGTATATACACTTATGTAGTGATGATACACAAATTTCTACATTCAAACTGAGCATAGTTGGTGAATAGAATGAGTTATTTTAGTGTTGACCAAGTTCAGTCATGTATTGAAGAAGTTCAGTGTTGACCGAGTCACTCAGGAATTTTAGTCATGGTTGGGCATTCAGTGCCAGCCGACTAACAATGATTTACATTCTATAATTAATTGATTATATGAGGCTGAATGACTTGTGATTTATTACTTATTTAGAAGTGTATTCAAGCTAACTTGACATGGCTTATCATATATATGAAAGGTCAAGTTTGGATTGAGTGTGTGCAAGAGTGTGCAAAAAGAAGAAGTGTGGAATTCCGTGACATGAAGAGTGAAGGCAGAATCAGATAGGATTCTGATTGATTATAGATCACTCAGAGCTACAATAGAATATTTGATCAGCAAGGATCTAGTCATAATAAAAATAGAGATCTGAATCAGTAAAGATAGTTGCTTACACATACAGGTCAATTCATTGTTACTCTAAAAATTGTAGCAGTGATCTCAAATTTCTTAACAGAGTAGACTTAGCAATCTTTTTGTAAATTCTCTCACAAGCTAGCATTTCTATGTTGAAGTGTTGAAGACCTCTAACAAGGCCACTCCTCACAAGGTGATTAAATACTTTAATAGGGTCACACCTAACTGTATGTTATTGTAACCTTTAACAGTGTTGGCTCCTAACAGGGCTCACTTCAGAAAAGTGAAAAATAGTAACTAGTTACATTAGTAGTTTTTTCCATATTGGGTTTCCATGTTAAATCTTGGTGTCACCTGTGTATATGTTATTTGTCTCATGATTTATGTTTCTGCACTCAATCACTAAAGTATAATTGAATTGGATATTATAAAGACTGCTTTGATACCCGAGTTACAAAAGAATATCTTAATTGATCGAGTAACAGTGTTAAAGTATTTAAGATATCTAAGGGACAAAGGATTTATTTTAGAGTAACTGATTCACCCCTTCCATCTCAGTTACTTATCTCATTTCCAACATATATAAATGAATATTTGATCATATAGTCTATACATTGTTTTCTAGATATATAGATATTTGAACTAAAAATAAATTTGTGCACATGTAGACATATGTTTATCTATACATTTAAGACTATTTTTAATTTAATTGAAATCTAATTGAAATTTAAAAATGTCTAGATCAATTAATTGAAACCTAATTACATTTAATTGTACATAGATAATTACAAATTACAAAGTAGATCTTGATCAATCTAATCTTGATTGTATCAAAGTATTAATATAATTTATTTAATATAGATTAATTATTTGAAACCTAATCAATCTAATCAATTTCTATTTTCAATAGATAATTTAGAAAAATTACACTAAGACATGGTATGCAAATTGCACAAAGCACTGTATGGCTTGGAACAAGCACCCCAAGCATGGTATGAAAGATTTCATTCATATCTAGTCAAAATAGGATTTCAAAGAACTAGTGACAACATCAATGTGTATCTAAAATTTGATAGTACTAATTTTTTTTAATTGCTGAGATATTTGTTGAGAACATTATGTTTGTAGGCAATGACACATTGTGCAGATATTTTGCTGAGGAGATGAGAAAGGAGTTTGAAATGTCTATGATTGGAGAGATTAAATTATTTCTTGGACTTCAAATTCAACAGGTAAAGGATGGGATCTATATTACACAATCAAACTATATCAAGGAGATCCTAAAGACCTTTGGTATGGATGACTCAAAACCGGTTGTAACACTGATGGTCACTAGCTGCAAGTTATCTAAAGAGGATGAGTCAAGTGAAGTCAATGAGACACTCTACTGATCCATGATTGGTAAGCCACAATATGTAGTGCACATCAGACCCGATATTTCTCATGCAGTAGGAATTATTGCAAGGTTTTCTTCCGATCTGAAGGAAACACATATGTTTGCAGTTAAGAGAATTTTTAGATATTTGAAAGCAACTAAGGATTTCAGACTAATATACATTAAAGGAGGAGAATTGGACTTAAAAGTCTATACTGATGTTGATTGGGCTGGAAAAATTGATGACAGAAAGAGTACAAGTAGAGGAGGTTTATTTCTAGGAGAAGAATAGTTACATGGCTAAGAAAGAAACAAAGTTGTATATCACAGTCTACTGTCGAGGCTGAGTATGTTGCAGCAACTCTGAATTGTGTAAATATTGTGTGGATCAAACAAATAATAGAAGGTATGCAAGAAGAGATCACCAATCCAATCACTATCTATTATGACAATACAAGTGCTATAAACATATCAAAGAATCTGGTAATGCACTCAAAGACCAAGCACATATCTACCAAGTATCATTACTTGAGAGAACAAGTACAATAAAAGCATGTAATGTTGGAATACGTGAATTCAAAAGAACAACTAGCTGACAAATTCACAATACCACTACCGAAGGATACTTTTGAGTATATCATGGGTAAATTAGGGGTCCTACCCCTATCCAAAATTCATTAATGCAAGAGGCATGTTGTATCAATTCTAGGACACATTAAAATATCTAAAATTTGAGTTGATGCTAGTGATTACACTTTAGGTGATGCCTAAAGTTGTGAAAGGATTTATGTATGCAAAGAGAAATAAGTACATGCAAGGCATGATTCACTACCTGAACAAGATTTTGGGAGTATGGATCATTGGAATTGTTGTCAAAGAGGGAGAAGTACAGTAAGTAATTGATGAATACATAAGGGAGAAGTAAGTGATGAATATAAAAGAAAAATAGGCTACATGTAAGAGGGAGAATGTAATTGAAGGAAAAGAGGAAGAAAAAGCTAAGAGGGAGAAATGACAGTATAAAGAGATTAGAGTATACCATCATCAATTGATATTGTTGCCATCAATGCCGAAGAGGGATATTTATAACCAACTGATGGTAATGGTGATGAAGACCGTGTTTAGAATAACACAAGCAAGTAGAATGGTTAGATTAGTTGTTATTTTTTCTTTGATGTCAAATGATTGATTTCTAGTTTATATTAAGTTTCTATATCAATCAGAGAGGAACTTAAATGGGTAGATAATAAAGACCAGTCAATGATGAGGAACTATTGGTATAATTATTTTTACTTAACATTTGATGTTGCTAAATCGGTAAAGAAGAGAGGTCAAGTCGGTAAAGGGAATGACCTAGTTACCGAGCAGTGAAGTGTTAGTTGGTCGAGAAAAGCAAAGACAATCAACAAGTGAATTTGACAACCGAGCAAGGTTGGTAACCGAGCAAAGTCAGACACTGAGTGAAGACACTCACCGAGTCACCGAGCATAGAATATAGTTTGAACATATATTAGATTCAAGGATCAAAAAAAATTTAATGTGAAGATACATAGATCAAGAATATGCTAAGGGTGAAGGCGAAGCTTGTTACAATATCTACGGTTATGAAAAGTCTAGTTCAAAATCTGATATGAAGATTAAGCAGAAATGGAAAGTTGTGAGTTCCAAGAAAAGTGCAAGTCATGAGGCAAAGGTTAACTGCCTAACCGAGTTGCAAATACATTGTATTAGCTCATTTGAGATGATTTTTATGACTGAGTGCAATTAAAGGGAAACCTAATCAATAGGATTAAGAGACAAAATAGAGGCATACATATTGATGAGTCTGTATGTTTATACAAAGATGCTGGCGAATTGAATAGTTGAAGAGATACCAAGAAGAGTAGTGAAAGAGTTGGAGAACCAGTCTAGAGGAGAGACTAATGAGTTGTTGATGCTAGTAAAATTCATAGAGCGAAAAAGGGATCTGATCAAGTAAAGGATAGTTGTAGAATCACAGGTCAAATCAGTACACTATTGCTTACTAATATTTGTAACAGAAAATATCTTAATTGAGTGGACCTAACAAGTATTTTTGTAAATCCTTGTGAAAGGTAACATTCTAGGATGAATGTTTAAGCCCTCTGACCAAGCCACTCCTAACAGGGTGAAGATCTTAAAATATCTGAGGTAAATCCCCTAACAGGGTCACATCTAACAAATGTGAATTGTAATCTTTAACCATAATGGCTCTTAACCGAGCATACTTCAGAAGAGTATTTCTTTTTATGGGTGACAATTCCCACAAATCTTTTTCCCAAATTGGATTTCCTCATTAAATCTGGTGTTACATGTGATGCTTGATAACTATGAATGTTATTTGCTAATGTTATATGGTGTTTATCGAGTTTGTGAAGTGTTTACAAGTTTTAGTTGCTGCTGTTATTTGAATCACCAATTTGAATCAGAGGTTTAGTTTTAAAGTGTTAAGTTTCAATATATTCTGATTCACTCTCCTCTCAGTAAACCATCTTTAGTAGGGTAAAACAACAATGTATATTGATATTTGACCTCTACATTTTCATGTGACATTGATATTTGATCTAGTACATACATGTGTTTATTTCTATAGACCTCTTGTATTTGTACATGACACTAATATTAGATATGTATAGACATTTACATTGATACATGTTTTATTTTCATTTTATGTTTCTAGATGTATAAATATGTATGGACATTGATGTTTGTGATATATACATACATAGATTCACACACACACACACACATATTTAAATGAATATTTGATCATGTAGTCTATACATTTGTTTCTAGATATATAGATATTTGAATTAAAAATAAATTTGTGCACATGTAGACATATGTTTATGTATACATTTAAGACTATTTTCAATTTAATTGAAATCTAAAAATGTCTATATCTATTAATTGAAACCTAATTATATTCAATTGTACATAGATAATTACCAATTACAAAGTAGATCTTGATCAATCTAATCTCGATTGTATCAAAGTATTAATATAATTTATTTAATATAAATTAATTATTTGAAACCTAATCAATCTAATCAATTTCTAATTTCAATAGATAATTTATAAAAATTACACATGTAATTTTCAAACAAAGTATCTTGATCTAGAAAATTTAATAAAGGAAACCAAACTATCAATCTAATATAATGTAGAGACCTAATCAATCTAATTGAACAATCTAATCAATTTATTAATAAATCTAAACAACCTTAATCGATCTAAAATCAATCTAATCTAATCAATTGAAAAAATTATTGAAAGGTATAACAGATTAAAATTCAAAACCTAATCAATATAAATTCAATCTAATCAACATACCTAATCGATTTAATTTAATCAATCTAATCAATTTAAAGTACCAATCTAATAAAACATAATAAATATTTATTCAATCTAATTGAACAATCTAATTAATTCACTAGTATATTTGAGGCCTAATTCTAATGGCTATCTTTCCGATTTTCAATTCCTATTTGTTGGCAATTCGATAGATGTAGCCGTCGGGGTTATTTCATAGGAAATTGCTACGGAAGTGGTACTTGTTGGTATTTTGACATTGCCATCCGTCAGAACTTGCCACACTAATAGAAACTTATTATAGCATTTTGTACGGTCAATCTATCAGAATGCCGATAGAACATGTGGACTCTTTGATGGACAGACTATCAGAATATCGATGGATAGGAAGTGATTGTCTGATGAGAAAACCCATTGGATGTATAGCAGTCTTGTCGAAACTATCTGTAAAAAATAGATCCTCTCCGATGTTATACCTGTCGGGATGTTGATAGATAAGCAGTGACTATCCGACAAGATAACCTGTCGGATGTATAACACTCCCATCAAAACTCGCTATCAAAAATGTAGTCTATCCGATGTTATACCTATCGGGATGCTGAAAAAGATGTAGTGACCTTCCGATAGGGCAACCCATTAGATGTATAGCACTGCCGTTGAACCTAGCTATCAAAAATTTAGTCTATTCGACGTTAAACCTGTTAGGATTCTGATGGACATGTAGTGTCTTTCTGACAAGAATACCCGTCGTGCATATAGCACTACTATTAAAATAGTTGTCATAAGCAGAAAAAAAGTGACGAACATGCACACTAAAGATAACAAAGCTCAAGAGAACATCATAGAGGGTCTCCATCTTTGGTCTGTATTACTGACAAATTTTTTTTCCTTTCATTAGATCATCAAATGCGGGGATATGAAAGAATTTAATATAATATTTTCATGATAACGTATTATTTAAGTTGATGTTGCACAAATTTATCTACTTTGCGCACTTGTGGACTACGAGGATAGTGATAAAGAAACATCTCCTCCTGTGGCTTGCATTACTCAAGCCATGGGAGGGGATGTATCTTTATCACTATCCCCACAGTCCACAAGTGTGGGAAATAGATAAAATCATGCAACGTAAAACTAAAATAATGTACATTATACATGAAAATATCAACTATTAAATTCTTTTAGATCACCGCATTTGATGAGATAATGAAAGGTAAAATGTTTTGTCAGTAATATGGACCAAAGAAGGAGACCCACTATAATGGTCTCTTGAGCTCTGCTATCTTTAGTCCTAGCTATTGGGTAAGGCCTGGAAGACTTATACCCGCCGATCGTCAAGAATAATCACCACCTTGCCTTTATGTACACTGCACAGTATCCAATATATTACTAAAGATGAAGAGAAGGAAGAAAATATGAATAGATAAAAGAAACAAAAGATACAATAATATTATCTTGTTGTTTACCTTCTCATAATTGATCCCAGTCTCGCAAAAACCTTTTACACTTGTGCAACTCATCAATACTCGAGGCCTCAAGGAATTTTATACGATCACTAGCACATTTCATGCATAGATGAGAAACGGTATCCAAAGTTTCTAGATTCTCAGAAGAGGTATAAGTGGAGGCCAAAGAAGGGATATTTGTGAAGGTTTTATAGACATAGGTTACTGAATCATCATCTCTACACTGGTACTCAATTTGGAAACCCTCGTCCTCACTTTTGTCCCACCTCAACTCTGTAAAGAAGATATTCTCTAGAATTTAAGACATCTAGAAAATTTCCACAAATATCCCTTCTAGCCTCCACTAGATATACGTCTTCTTAGAATCTAAAAAATCTCGATCATTGATTCTCATTAATGTATGAATAAAATTGTGGCAAAACACTTTATCCCTAATTCAATCTTTGACAAATTTTTTTTGACAAAACACTTAAAGAATATGGAAAGCTCACAATATTTGTTTACTCCACTCAATAAAAGATCTATCTATAAAAATACGATGACTATAGTAAACAAAAAAGTACCATAAAAAAATGGCTTGCCTAGATCAAGCGAGAAAAAATATATGAAATAATAAAAGTCTATTACTAGTGCATACAATAAACACTTAATATAAAGTTTTAAAGGCAACATCTTTGGAAAATAATCCAAAAAACTAGAATAACATTGAGAAAATTGGGGCTCTGAGATATAGAACTAGGCCTCGACAAATGAAGCAACAATCTTCTTTCTCTTAGCATTTTTATTCTTTGGCGCATCAAATTATTGTTGATGCTAACTAATTTTTCTATGAAAATTTCTAGTCGTGTGGTCAATACTATATTCGTCTTACACCCAATACAATAATTTTCTCTGGAAAAACCCTGACAGATCATGAGAAATTTATATGAATCTTCAGAAAACCAGTACTACATATGAGAAATTAATATTTAATAATGGTGAAGATAAAGGGACCACAATACATCTCAACTAGTCTTCCCTAAATGTTATGATCAAAACATAGGCGTCACATCAACCTCAAAATCTAGTTCCAAAGGTAACATGTAGAAAGGCATTAAAATGTGTTACCAATTAACTATGGGAAAAATTCTATAATGTACATTCTATAATTTATATTAAACTTTAGAAAAACAATACTACATATGAGAAATTAATATTTAATAATGGTGAAGATAAAGGGGACCACAATACATCTCAACCAATCTTCCCTAAATGTTATGATCAAAATACAGGCGCCACATCAACCTCAAAAGCTAGTTCCAAAGGTAACATGTAGAAATGAATTAAAATGTGTTATCAATTAACTCTAGGAAACATTCTCTAATGCACATAATTTTAGACAGAGCATAGCACACCATGGAACAATAATCCTTTACCTTTTAATTTTTTTCCTTATCCTATATCTGGTCTAATAAGATTCAAACTTAGTCATCACAAATAGTTGTGTTGGTCAAAACCCTACACACAAAATAATGTCAAACTTGTGACAAAAAACCTTCACCTAGGGATAAATCTGTCAAAATATATCTAAACTAAAATACTACACAAGCTATCTAACCATGTTCACCAAACAACACAATCTAGAATTCTGATGCAAAGCATTCTCTGAGCCAATCCAATCCATCCCTAATAGTCAGCTTTACTGTTAGTGATTAGTTCATCACAACTTCTTCAAAAATACAGTTTGGAACATGTACTTGCATGATAGTACAATATTAATAGTAAATTTATTATAACCATAACTACATGTAATCATCATCGTATGTAGAATAATGCAAATCATCCTCACATAAGTTTTCTCTTTTGGAAGCTTGTCCAAATTTGTATCTTTCCTAAGGAAGTGTGCACTAGCCTACATGTCCTTCTTTTGAGAGAAATGTGCTACCATACTAGTGAGCCTAGACACAAATATTGTAATATAATTATTCATATTGTGAGTACAATACTCTCACCTTAGTTTTTACCACATTGGGTTTCCATTTAAATATGGTATTCTTGTGTGTGTGTGTTATCATTGCATTATATTTTATTGATGATGAGTTGAATTAAAGTTAATCATTAAGAAATCATGACAAAATATATATACTTTTGTTCATGTTGATTCACTCCCAACATTTGGAGGTGTTTAACAAATTCTACTAAATAATTGAGAGGCAAGAATTTTTCTATGATAATCTATTATGCATATATGAACATATTCTCACATATATAATCCATATTCACATTCTCACATATATAATCCATGTTCATATTCTCATATATATAATCAATATTCACATTCTCTTATATATAGTCGCACAAAATAACAAAAGGACTTGTAATGTTGACAAATTCAACTTGTTGGTTTGGGTTGTTTCCTTATATTGTTTTATGCATTTTGTGGAATTTAATTGATTCCTATGAAGTTTCCCTTTCTTTTGATGGATTTTTGGTTCTAGATGAAATCTTTGCTCCTTTTATCCTATATATCTTGATTCTTTTGGGGGGTTTTATACTTTTCTCGTGAATTTTTTTTGTTACCTATTTAGTATTTAGGCATACCCTTGCAAAAGGGCTTTAGTGTTTAAATTTGAATGTAATGATATTTTCTAAGAGTTATTAAATTAAATTAAAAAAAATTGCCATCTCTAAATACCTCCATCTCCTATTGTCAAAAATAGTTGCATTAGAACTAATAGTAGTCTTCTATACCAATACAAGTACTACTCTCAACCTTGACTTTATATATAGCTGAAAATAGAAAAGAAAAGTAGAAACTAAAAATATGACGAGCTTAACATAATATTAAAAGATTGAACCAAAAAGCGACCACCTTAATTTAGACTAGGGTTTTATTTTTTATAAAAAAATAATAAAAAAGGAGTGAAAGATGTTGACTTCTTTAGAAGCTATTGTCCATGGTTTGAAACAACTCCCCTAAGGATAGAGGAATCTATTAGAACAAGTGATAGACATTAGAAACATACATTTAGAGTATTTTTTTTCTAAACCCTCATTTGAGCACTTGGTAATGTAATATTAAGGAGGAAAGCCTTTAAAATTTCTTGAGATACACAAATAGAAACCCTTGGGAATCTCAAATGGTGACCAGGGATTGAAAATCATTATCAGTCTGGTTGGTTATGATGAACTATAACTGATTGAATGTTTGAAGATGATAAGTTGATGATCATTGAGATGCAAAAAGTAAACGCAAGACATTAAATCAGTTAATGTATTATATTGTCATTGATGTCAACTTGATATAAACTGTTTGGTCATATACATATTGTCATAGGATTCAAGAAACCAAAGAGATAAAGTTTATGTTATTGGTAAACATAAAAAGCCAGTGTACACCGAGTGATAGTAAACACTGACGAACAGTGCACACCGACGGATAGAGAAACCTGAGCAGTCACAGTGTATATCGAGCACCGCAACACCAAGCATAACTGAAGTGGTCACTAAGCAGAATTGAAGTTGATTCCTGAGGAAAAATGGAGTCAATGAACAAGAAAACTAAGAGTTGATCACCGATCAGAATTGAAGTTAGATATCGAAAAAACACTTAGCTGGCAGGAGCTATATTTAGAGTTAACTGATTGATTGCTTTATTTTCATCGACCAATTAAACTCAGGATAAGAATAAGATTTAAAACTTGTTTTATTCAAAATTGTCAAGGAGAAATCTACAGAATAAAAATAAAGCAAAGATTTAAAGATTAACGCAATGCATGGCGAGATTTGCGGATCAAGAAGCAATCTACGTCAAGAACAAGAGAGACAAGGAGATTGAACGGTGAAATCATGTCTATATAAAGAGACAAGTAATTAATTATGAAGAGAGGAATGTTGAATATAATTCTGGTGAAGATAGAAGTCTTCATGCAGATCTGATCATATAGGCTGAAGAACAGAGACAAGAATTCTGCAGACACCGAGCAACAGAAGCAAGAGCATTCACCGAACAGGAAGAAGAAAGAAGGGGGGAAAAGGAATTAAAGAGAACATTGATCAGAGAGGTATTATGGACTAACAATAGATCTGAAAAATCTACAAGTTAAAGTTGTTTTATTTAACATATCATTTACTATTTTAGTTTAACCATTGATTCAGAAAATCTCTTAACCGAGTGGGATTTAACCATCCTTATTGTATTGAGGTACTCAAGAGTATCAAAAGGTTTTTCATGTTGACAACATAGTGAATGCTAGGTCAAATGATAAACTGTTAGTTTTAAATCCTCTAACAAGGTCGCACTTAACAATGTGTTTGTAACCTTTAATAGGGTTGGCTCTTCACCGAGCTCACTTCAAAAGAGTGAAAATTTTGGGTTACCGGTCCCAAGTGATTTTTCCCTTAACATGGTTTACACGTTAAAAATCCATGTGTCAAATGTGTATATGGTTCATTGATTTGATGTTTTTCTTTACATGTTACTAAAACATGATTGGTCAGTAAACACTAAGTTCAATTACTGCTATTCGGTAAAGGCTAGAAAAAGACAAAAAACATATTCACCGAGAAATATATATTTGATAAGATTACTTAAAGGCATACATCTTGTAGGACTGAAAGATAACTGAAGGTATTATTTTTCTGATATAAGTTTTGGTTGGATTATTGGATTAATTTTTGATGCCACTGATTCACCCCCCCTCTTAGTTATTCTAATAGGTTATTCTAGTTTGTAATTGTATAGGCCTTATAGAGTGCAGTTCTAGTTTTTAACTTTTAGGCATAGTTGGAGTTTAGTAGTTTGTAAAACAAAGATACCATAATACACTAAAAAGTTAAAATTGGTGATATAATAAATAAGAATAAATAATGAGAATTTTGTACATATGGTTTTGAAAGCTAAAAATTATGATATATATTTTTTAAATATGAAAATATCATATAAGAAAATACGGATTAACTTTAGTTACACATTTTATATAATTGTTTTTGTGAAAATAAATAAATAAATAAAGTGGTAAAGAATATTAAATAAAATTTATTTAACTTAGAAAGGAGATAGTAGATAAGCATGAGGACAATAATACAATAATGAGGAAACCACCCACCCTCAATAAAAATGAAAGAGAACTAAATGAGGAACTAGGCCCAAAAGATTTACAAACATTACATCATACAAATTACAAAAGAGAAGAAAGAGAATCCTGATAAGCTATTACATGGCATAAAGCGAGAGATGAATCTTCTAAAAAGAAAAAGGAGGGGAAGAAAGATTGAACTAGTCTCAATATGAATAAGGCTGAAACTTATTATATAATAAGAAAAGAGTTGAAGTATTCCAAAAACCTTAAACATGTTTCTCAGAATGCTGTGCCTGCTAATTCTGGTACCACCATGAATTGGAGTAGTTTTTAGGAGGAGCATAGATGGTAGGAAGTGTTGGTAGAGGAGACTCCTGGGATTGAGATTTCTTTTGTAGCATAACCAACCTATAAATCTTGTGAAATAAACCCAAACCTGTCTACACAAAAGAACTTGACAATACATCCATTAGTAGTGATAATATATAAATTTATACAAACACCATAAGGGAATGAAGAAACATTTATATGATATGCATGTGCAAAGATCCTCAGGCCTTGTGAGAAAAAAAGGATATATAAATATAATACTTCTAATTCAAGTGTTATAAGCTACAATGATGGAGATGACAACTCAGAGTTTCATGAAGACTAATGTAGATCATAGTCTGAAGATAAAGATAATTTGTGACAATTGCTGTAAGATGAATGAGAAACCATAGAAAATGGATGTACTATGATAGATGGACTAATGAGAATCGGTACTATCATAAATGAGAATCTGGTACTATCATGATAGAGGCAAATTTGAACATTCCCATAACATCAAAAAAAGATGATGCAACTCCATAGGAGCTATCAGAAAAGAGGGCATGAATGAACTAAGTTTGTATATGTTCCATGATTATTGCAATAGTATGACATAAACAATTAACCTCTTTTAGAAGCAAGATTGATAAACAAAACTGTCTATGTGGACAAAACTGTCAGTGTTGCAAAAGCACATGTTGATTGATCTAAATCAGCTTGTGTAAAATGAGTTGTATATGCAGAGTGAAAATGAAAATGAGTTGTGGTTGCCAGCTATTGTTATTGGTGTCCCTTTACATGCTTTTATTTGCATTTTTGAAAACCTTAAATTGTAAAAAAACGTTAAGAATACATCTTCGTAACTATTATCTTTCAAAGAGAAAAAGTTTTATTTTCATTAGAAAACATTGATTTTTAGCACCGGTCGTTCATGTTTATGCATGTAATTTTGATTGATACACACTATATATTTCTAGATCACTCTGGAAGTTGCCAACATTCTGAGCAACATCAGTATGATTTGTGGGCATCAATGTCATTTTGAGCAGCAACCGTATAAAGCTTCAAAGTAGGCTTAGATCATTCAGAGATCCACATCTAGTTCTGCTATCTAGAGATCCTCATTTATTAAAGATTTTTAGTTTGCATGAATGGAGTAAAACACTCTAATTTCTTGTCTATTTTTGGAGAATGTAATCTCTATAAATTTTTTTGAAGTAAGAACAAAATTTTGAACAAGATGTAAACTCAGCTAAAAGGAAAGATCTAATCCACAGGCTTTAATTTGAGAAAAAAAAAACCTTTTTTCCTTGAATAATGGAGGAAATTTGGTTATGAAGAAAATTTAAACTATGAAAATAAGATTGACCAGAGATTACTCCTACAGAAATTTCAATTACATTTATACTTATATGTTCAATAGAGATCATCAAAGCTATTAATTAAACAAACTATCTAATCCATCACCATCACCATCACCACCACCATCACCATCACCAGATCAAATGTAATTGGAAATAATGAATTAAACTAATTTAAATAAACATATCAATTATTTGACAATAGAAAATTTGTTACTAAACTGAAAGATCGCAGAAAAATTGAAACTATTTATAATTTTATATTTTCCAATGAAGAATATGGAATTATAACATTAGACCACTCCTGTATTGCACCATTAGACCAAAACAAAATTTCAGAGACCGAGTCAAAAAATATAAAAAATGAAGGATAATAATCAGACATGCAGTTCCAATGTTCCTACCAATGATTTTTCCTGATATCTAATATTAAAAAAAAATGCAATAGAACAACAAATCGATTTCATGCTGTAAGTGATTGATTACAAATGCAAATATAACTTAAAAACTTAAAAACTTACCAATTCACCATAGGCGTTGTCTATGCACAGTTATTCTAAATTAGGAAATTACCATAGAATCGGTACATCATGCTTATGTATCATGTCCACCAAAGTAATTTTCCTCACTGACTTTTGAGGTGTAAACATTCTAAATTGTACAACATCTGTACGTAAGCTTAAGCATGCCAAAAAATCAAATTCCCTCAGAAATAGATCACCATAATTTTTTTTATTAATACGAGGTTCACTAATCTTGGGCACTTTTCTGTTATTCCCTTGCCCTAAACCATAGAGGGTCTCACTTTCTGTGGTGCATCAAAGCAATTTAGTTTTCCATTTGCGTAATTGTGATGCCCTCAAAATGATGGCACTAAATTTCTTGAATTTTTTGTTTTCCATTAATGAAGAAGAAGCCTTCAACAACACAATGGAGCCATAGAATGGTCTCTAGGTTATCATCTTCACTTGAAAGAATGGGCTTATGAAGAGGTGAACAAAGGGGCTCAAATGCTAGAAGATTTGGGGAAGTTGTGCTATTGTGAAGGAATCTTGGGATGATGACTTGCATATTATGGAATTTGTTAATAGGGTACTCAATCTACAACAACTATGAATTGGGAAGGAATGCAAACCCTACTAGGATTTTACACCATCACCATCTCAAGAGGCTTATTGAAAATATAAAGGTGAGGGATGAAAAGATTAGGGATCAACTTGAAAACATTGAATGACATTGTTTTTTGGGTCCTTATTTCCCGTCATCACCTATCTTGATTGTCCTGAAACTTTGTTACATGAAGGTTTCCATGGTTGTCATGATGACTTTTCATTGTAGATCAATGATCAATTTTCCATAGCCTCTTGTGTTTTACCAATAGTTGGTGTAACCAAGTAGGTTCGTTGGGAGTGATTGTCCAAATCAACCCAAAATAGGAACTTGAATCATCAAGTTTAGATGTTATTTTGAAGTTAGAAGTTGTTTTCAAAGGTGTATAACCTATAGTTTTCAAAGGTGTAGAGCCTATAGTAAGAGATCTACTTGAAAAGTTGAGAGATTTAGTCCTAGAGGACAAGTGAAGCTATAAGCTATGCATAGAGTGGTATCAGAGCTCAGTAAGAGTTCTTAGGAGAAAGACAAGATGTCAGTGGGAGATGGAGAAACCAATCTCAGAATACCAATTGAAGCCTTGCAATGATGAGAGTGAGATAAAGGCTACATTTGAGACCCTAGATAAGGAACAACCTTACCGAGCTTCAATTTGTTTCGAGAATATTTTTATATTCTGTACTAAACATGGCCAAGCACGTGAAGGTGGAAGCTCATTTGGCCCCACCCCCCCTAACATCACTATAAATTCCCCATTAACATCTAACATTTATTCATTAGTTCATCTATTAATAAAATTTAACATTCATTAATTATCACACGATAGATAACATTCATTAACACATTATAAAATTTATGAACATTCAATAGCACATAATTAAATTCATTGGCACATAAAATCAATCATTATCAATTAAGGTGCATAGATGACAATCATTTCTTTTTTTTTCTTTGATTTTCTCAATTTTAAGAATAAGTTTTTAAGAGGAGCATCAGTGTCATCATGATCATCTCCCCTCTCATCAGATCTCAATGCATGCTTAGTTTTCTATTGATGCAAAGGGGGGTCATCTGCAATAACATATAAAAGGGTTAAATTAAAAATATTTTATTATAATTTGTTACAAGTATTTTAGTACTTTAAAGGACATAATCGTATAGCTCTTTACCTAATATAGTCACATCATCAACTTCAAGATCAGGTTGTCTGGCCTCAACCTCAACCTGCTCATTAATAGTGGCCTCTACACTCTCTGCAGCTGCAATACAAATTGTTACATTAATCCAAACACCTATTGCAATTAAATTTGTATTACTACACCAATCAATTTAAGATGTTTACTTGTATTAATAATTACATATAAGGAATTGAATAGAAAATGTATACCTCCATCACTGTGATGCACATCCGAACCAACATCATCATGCACAGGTTGTGTACCAGTATCGATAGGCTGCATTGTAATTTCATACGCATTCATGTTATCATTGTTTTCTTACTTAAAACAAATATACTCACTTTATGTTGGAACTTAACATCAAATAAAATAATTGGTAAATAATTAAATTTGAAATAACCATCATTTAGCTTACTTATCACAACAGATCCATCATTAGAACCTTGTGCACTTCTTATTCTTTCAGCCACAGATTTATAGCCTTGTTGGAAGCCAATTCTCTTGTCCTCTTCTATGAGACTTATATTGAACTTCGTGCCCTACATTTTTTCTTGGTATCGTCAAATTTTATTTCATTGTTTCATCAAAACAAAAAAGATTGAAAATTATAAATAAATATTATAAAGATCAAATTATTATTTTCAGTGTTAAAATCCATCTATAGATTGTATTTTTCCTCATATAAATATGATAATATTAACACTTACAACTCGTGCAAGAAGTTTGGAATAACCACCAGAGCCGAGCTTGTGTTGCCCGTTCTTTTGTTGTCTTTCCTTTGTTGCCTTTGATGTGTCAGGCAATCTATGAAGAGATTGAAATATGTTAGTTCATATAAATATAAAGAGTATTTAGTACACAATTACATTCTTAACAGTATCACATACCTTATTTTATTGTCTGGTGGTGTAATTCCTTCTTTTATTTCATTTTTCTCATTCACATCCATAATAAGACATTGCCACTCTAAATCAGGAATGCAAGGGGGCGTTGGTACTTCAGGTTTTTTGATAATGTACACATGTACTGGTCCCTAATATACCTCAAAAATAACCCAAATTTATGAAAGAGCCTATCCTCCTAAAATGCACAAGGTCCAAATAATTTTGTCATACTCTCTACGAGAGCATCCTTTAACTTTATATCTTGGGCTTTCCAACTTTTAAGAAAAAAATAGTGTTAGATTAAAAAATGAACTGAACTTACCTTTAATATAGTTTAAGAAATGGATGTAATGATAACTATACTAGCAATGATATGAAATCAAAATGGTGGATTGGGGTTTTCGTTTGGATATGATGTTCCACCATGTATAGAGGGCGGGCCCGAATATCCGCAAACACTCATCACTATGTTTATCATAAAAACATCATTCCATGCAAAATAAGCATGGGATCATTAGTCGAAGTATATAATAGTATAAAATAAAATACAATAGATGTAAGATTCTCATATTGAATGCAAGGTGTAATTAACATATGATTTTATAGTAAAAGAAAGGTCCAATCTTTAAAGTACCTGAAATTTTTGCTATTTTCAAGGGAACTCCTTCTTCCTTACTCACAACCAATATGTAATCCTTCACCATTCCCATACTAGGAATACGAGTACATGTAGAAAATTCATCATCATGTGATGCATCTCCTGTTGCATAAATTGAATCCATTACAAAATTCCCCTAAGAAAGAATACTTCAAGGGAAATAAACACACACGCACACACACACACACACACACAATGACAGAGAAAATAAAATCTATGTACGAGTATGTGGTGCCATAGTGTCTGTTTCCATGCTACGCATTGCCAACATTGTAGGAGGCACTGCATCTGAGCCTGTCTTCGTATGAGGCAGCGATAGTAAATGATCATTGACATGTACTAAAGAATAATATTGTTAGAGAATAATAAAAGCAACGATTAGCATGGAAAATATTGTTAGAGCGTAAAAAAAGATAGTCCAACACATGATCTACCTGAGCCACCTACAGTACCCTCATCATGACCATGAGGATCAAAATTATGCAAACAATCTGTAAAAGCAATACATCCACTTATTTTTTAATGACATAAAAGACTAGTATAACATAAAAACTATTATTGAACTTTTGTTATAATTAAAAATTACATTAATACTTACTCTGTAATTTTGAGATAGGTGCATCAATTAAGTTTCCCTCTTATGTGACACAGGAGTTAGAGGGAATATAGATGCCAATTGAGCCACTCTTTTTCAAAATTTTGGAGGCATTTTTTAATTGCAGAGGCCGGGTCATCACAAATACTAAAATCAACATCTAGGTCCTCATCAAAGGACTCCGCCTGAGGGACTACGGGTTCCTTTCCCTTTCTCTGCTGACCACCTGTTTGTGACAACAATATTACTAACACTATTAGAATTAATCTGAAACAGTGATGAAAATAACATAATAAAAAACACTACTTAACATTTTGCTTCTATCTAATTTGTAGTACAATAACAAAGAGGTTTACCTGATGGGAAGAAGTGCATGCAGATCATCATTGTCTCCTCTATGTGGCTACTCCATATTGTGGCCCTGTGTTATTATTTAAAGTTAACCAATAATTAGAAAGGAATAGATTAATAAATTTCATTAGAATATGATGATGGAGATGAGGTGGATGGTTAGGAGACTCTCTAGATGTGGCTGGAAAAAAACTCAATTATTTAATGGTACATAGTACGTACCTACACCCCCATGATAGTGACATTGTTTGTATCTATGCAATTCAAATTGTAATAAATAAGAAACTCTTCCCCTACACGTATTGATTTTATCTCACATAAAAATACATGATTTCCCTTGCGTGCCTCAAATATGCAATTGGGTTGCTTAATAGTTGACAGAGGTCGCGTACTATTTATAAAACCTACAATATTACCTGATGCTTTTGGCCTTCCATAAATGTATATAGCCACTCTTTTACTTTGTTCATTGTCTTTTTGTTGATTTCAATTTTTTGAGAGTGCATACCTACACATAATTTTTTTATATTGAACAATTCACATATAAATTTTGTAATTGTAACAAGGTCCAACATACTCCATCTATTCGACAACTTTGTTGTAAGAGACCTTTATGTCATTCATGGAAAATAGGCCCAAACCATGTATTGAAGATGGTGCAACGTGATATATCTTACCTTTAACACTAAAATCAATGTTTATTGGAGGAAGTTCCTTGGGGACCCATTGTTTCTGTAGATATTGGTACCTAAAGGGCACCTCGATGTTTCCTTTTCTCTCATCATCATAAGAACATGACCCCCCTTGAGAAAGGAAACATTTCATATTTTTATCGAATTTCCTTCTATTTTTTTAACCTCTAGTTGATCTTAATTCAGACATACTACATGACTCACTTTCTTCTTCTATTCCTATATTTCCTTCACTCAAGGAAGACACATCTGAAAAATACCTATTTTCTACTACCTGCACTCCATCAAATGAAAAAGATAGCAAGTAATGCAAGATATTTTGCAAATTTTGAAATATATTAACCTCTATAGGGTGTATTGACTTATACCTATCGATCCATGAGACTGTGTGGGATGCTCGTGAAAGGGGTTTGGGTACCTACATATGTAATTCAATTATCTTATGTTAGCTAAAAAATTTATGATACATATACTCAAAAATACATAGTAAGTACATTAAAAACCATAAGCATCCCATATGAATTAAAAATATTAAAAGGTACATCACAAATTAATTAGATAAAGCATTGATTGCATAACTGTACATTTATATCAAGAAATCAATATTAAATAGATTAAGTAGTGATTAAATAATTGTACATTTCATTCATGTCATTGATCTTCTTCTTCATCAAACTCATCACCATGATTATAGTTGTCGTCAACATCATCACCACCACCATCATTGTCATCATCTTTATCGTCATCATCATCATCATCATCATCATCATCATCATCTTCTTCTTCAATAAAAGTTGTGTCAGGAACATCATCGACTAACTGTCGATCGTGATCATCCTTTACATCATCTTCTAGTTGTTCGCAATCTTCTTCTTCCATCACATTATACCTTATCAACCTTCCTCTTGGATCACGCCTTAAAATAAATGACCAACCTGATTTATGTGGAACCTCTGAGTAAAATTCATGTTCACATTGGCTTGGAAGAACATAGGGCTCATCCCCAACTTACTCAAACCACCTTGTATTAATCATTGAGAATCCATTGTCATGTTCAATAACAATTCTATCAGGATCATTTTGATTAATTTTTAGCTTGTACCATCTGACAAAGAAGAGAACTAATGTGAAGGAATTAAAGTCACACTAAAGTATATCATCCAAAATGCCGTAGTATCGATTTTCAGACTCTCAAGGATGTAAGTCATTTCTAGATGAAATATTAGTCACCTGAAAGATTGCACTTATTCCAGAATCACAAGTTTTCTTTGTGTCATCCAACTTTTTGATGCAAAATTTATGACCATTGAAAAACATAGCCTTGTGGTGTTTGACCTGCAAAAATATGTCAAACATGTATGAATTATTGCATCAGGAGTTGATAAATGTATGGGTGATTAACAAATTTATACATACCTAGACTTAAACCATATGCTAAATCTATTTCCCTTTGCGTAACATTTGGATCTCCATTATGATGAGCTTCTTTAACCAATGAAGACACAACTTCCCATGTTAATGTGCGACCTAAATGATGACATCATTCAATTCATACCATCATCCAATCTTGATTGTTTGCAATATAAAAATGTATTGCATCCTACTCTCGAGCATCTGTACAAAAAATAAATAGATGACTTACAACTGATTAATTTTGAATATTAAGAATTAATTAACAACTATAATAACATCTTATAATTTATTACCTCTCACTAGTCTCAATCTACCTTTCCCCACCAAGTACTCCCCTTAAAATTTTCTAATGGTGTTGAGATCCCAAATGCTATCTATATGGATCTTTGCTGCAAGCTTAGGAAGATATTCAGTAACATACACCATAGTCTAGTATACCATATATCCCTCCACCATAGAACCCTTAGGATGTGGTCTTTTCCAAACCAAAGCCTTAAAAAATTTCAAGTTCCTCTGAACCATCCACATTGACAGAGTGTGTACGGGTCCACACAATTCAATCTCCTCAACTTGGTGTATGAGGTAGTGTCTTGTGCATTGAAAAAGGTTGAAGGTAGAAACTTTTGTATTTCACACATTAGATGAGGAATTCTTCTCTTCCAATATTTTATATCTTCTTTATGAATTTATTTAGATGACAACCACCTACAAGACATTCAAGACACAAAAATATATAAACACGAGACATTACAATATATTACATAACAAGAAAAAAAATTTGCAAATAAAATAAATATATACAAAAAATTGAACAGATATCATTGCTTACCTCATGTATTTTCCAAGATCATATATCACTTGTTTGATGTTATTGTTGAAGTTCTTTGGGAGAGATAGGGGTAGCACGTACATAAAAAATTATAAAAATAATCATGTCATTCTTTTCTCACATAATATGATGAAAAGTACATGCATTTTACAAATATATTCTAAATACAAAAGACCATGACTTACCTTGATGAAGGTATGCCAATCATAAGTTTTCAACCCTGGTCCAAATTTATTTTTCTTTGATATGATATTTCTTATGTTCGCAGCAAATCCTATAGGAAATCAAATTTTTCGTATGAATTCTTTTATGACATCACTTTGCTACTCTATTAATAACCAAGGAAGGACACTTATATTAATCCGTTCTTTATTTCTATTTGATTCAATGAAATTTTTCATTGCATGATTTGATTCATGAATGCCACTACAAATTTTGACATTTATTTCTTTGTCATGCCTTCCATCCAATATCTTCCACAATGTCTCCATTACATTCTTTCCAATATGCATAGTATCAAACAAATGCATAATTTTCAACTGCTCATAGTAGGGCAACCTACTAAATTGTTTGGGATAAATTTTTAGTCCCTTTGGAAGGTGCTCAATAGTATTTCCTTGATGACCTTCACAATCATCAATTACATAATCAGAAACAAAACACAATAGAAATACATAAATTCTAAATATAAACCATTAGGTAGAACAGTAGTACTTTGATGATTAATTCTATTATATTCCAAATTCTATAGGTGATTTGTCATTCTTTGTGGCTTAGATGTAGTCTCTTCTTTCCCATTGAAAATATTGTTTTCTATAGTTTGATACTTATGATTTCTATGGAGGAAGTTCCTATACTCATCAAACACCTTTCTTAAACTTTTTGAATGATGAGATTTCATCTTTGGACCACAAACTGGACATGCCATTTTTCCCTTTGTTTGAAGACCTACAAGATAATAATACAATTGGGTTAAATATGTTAATTTTTATGTTTAGAATTATCATGTGCAACTTGAATTCACCATAACATACCAGAAAAATTTGTTATCCCTAGGGCATCATGTATTGTCCATACAAGCATTGCATGGAATTGAAATTATCTGTGTCCTATTGGTCTAGAGATGTCATACATAGTAACACCATTCCATAACTCTAGAAAATTGTCGATAAGAGGCTCAATATATACATTCATATCTTTAACTTGGTATTTACCTAGTTGAATGAACAACAATATTACATAATTATTGTGACCATTTTACTGCAAGATTTATAATTACATGTAGATAAATATTAATGATCAAATACCTAGAATAATCATTGCCAACATAATGTGCTCCCTCTTTATTGACATCCATGGAGGAATGTTATTGTTGATGACAAAAATAGGCCAAACAGAGTAAATAGATCTTAGCTCTCTAAATGGATTGACACCGTCCCCTGCCAATGAAAGCTTAAGATTTCGAGGTTATTCGATAAAGTGCGATCACTTTTCCTCTATTTCCTTAAATGCAGAACCATCCACAGGCATTAAAATAATGTCATTTTGAATCCTATTGCGTGCATGGTAATCCATAAATTATGCCAAGCTACTACACCTAAAAAATCTTTGCAAACATGGTATAATGGGGATGTAACGAAGAACCTTGCGAGACACCTTTTTTTTTATTTGATCCGTTCGATATCTACTCGTATGAAATTCAGGGCATTCTGTTGCAAATTCATGTTCTTTATGATAAATAATATGATCATTGGGACATGCATCTATTTTTTTATACTCCATTCCAATATCTTTCATAGTGGCACATAATTATCGGTATGAGCGAGGGAGAATATTTGATGGTGGTAACAAAAACTTACCTATCAATCGATAGAAAAAAATATAAGTTGTTAATATTAACAATATTTATGGTACATGTTTCACCCTTTAATTACTATAATGAAATACCTTAGCATACATGACATTGTTATGCTGGATAAACCATTCATAACCTTCAAGTTCAACAACAACAATACAACAGAGAGAAGAGTTGTTTGGGAGCCTTCGTAAAGGGTCGTGGTTGCCTTCTCAAGTAGAGGTATATCATGGATGACATCAACGTCATCCTAATCATCATCATCATCATCATCATCATCCTGATCATCATCATCAGTTGCACTAGTACCAAATGTGTCATGGATCAATGAATTAGTACCATCATCTTCAAATGTGCACTAATACATTTGAGGTCAATTTTTGACCAAGGCCTTTTTTTTTGGCTTGTTAGATTCAATTTTTTTTTGTTTATGAGCCTGATTTGGTCAAAATCCAAATTTGACTTTTAATGTTATTGAGCCCAATTTGGTCGAAAGTTCAACCGATGTGGGCTCATAAACATAAAAAAAAGTTCTGAGATCATTTGATCACTCTTTGGGTATATTGTGGGTAGGAGGTTTGGAGGTCTAGGCATGAGGGATCTAGCTGAGGTGAGTGTGTTTTTGCTATAGGTTCTTCCACATTTACCCTTACCTTGACATTTTCCTTGAATCATTTGCTGCAGGTTCTTCCACTGCATTGACATTTTGATACATTTTTGGGCAACATTAATCTATTTTTTCCCATAGATAGGCATGCACTCCTTATATACCTCTGCATTTTTGTCTTTCATAGCTCTATTTGGTATTTTACAAATCATTTTTGGGCAACATTCTTGTCCATTCACGTGGCTAGTGTTCTATTTAATTTCATTCACATGGCTAGGGTTTTTATCTTTCATAGCTCTATTTCATTCTTATCAATGATGAATCAGAAATATGCATCCATTCATTCATCTTTACCACAAAAAGGAAAAAAATAACATGCTACAAGAACATTCACTGTGTAAACTTGGGGGAGCCCAAGAAAAATTTATTCATTAGTTTCATAAGTGACATTTTCTATCCCTAGCCATGTAAATCAGGCACTGTCATCTATGAAATCTGTACTTTGTAGAGTTTGACATTGACTCACTAGTAAATTTTACCTTAAATTTTGATGAAAATTAGTCAAATTTTCTACAACAATTGGTCAAATAAGTGACTAAAATTGTCATGATCTTTTTTCATCAAATTTTCTACATGGTAAATAATAGTCAAAATTTTGACCCCATAACTGGTCAAATTATCGACTGTAACAATCCCTTGTAACTGGAAGAATAAGACGTCACTCAATTGGTGTAAACGTCAAAATTGAGACCATTGTGTCGTCAAATTATCCACCTAAATTTGTCAAATCGAGCGTCGAAGGTATAACATCCTGGTTGATTTAGTCCATTTTGTCGTCGAATTATCCACTCAAATTCGTCGAAAGGACCGTCGATTGTATAGCATCCTGGTCGAATTTAGTACTGTGTAAAGGAGGAAATTTTGACCAATACTAACTTTTGTTTAAAAAAAAATGTGACACCATTTTCAATATATTCCTACTTTTAGTTGAATATACTGCTTGTCTATAATTAGTATGCATATATGAATCTATGAAGCTTTGATTTAGCTATTTTCTTCTATTTAGCACAATTAGATTATTTTTCAAGTAGGCCCACTTGAAATACATGTCCCTACTCTTTTTTTTCATGTTAGCATAGATAATTAAATTTTATAGTCAGTAAATTGGCTTCTGCTAAACATTACTATTGGACTATGTGATGCTCTTGCAGCTTAGACAGTTCTTTAGTAAGTTTAGTTTTGGCATGTTTTTAGTTTAGTTTAAGTGTATATAATCTTTTAATTTTCATATGTTATTACTTGTTATTAATTGTTTGAGAACTACTCAATTCATTGTTTTGCATTAATCATTATTGTTCATAGTTTTATTTCGTTAAGTATATGGTTTTCATTGCAATTTTCTTTTTAACACAATAGATGACAACCTAAG
>MU225014.1:621531-631753 GCA_018584345.1 Thuja plicata | reverse complement strand
GAAAAATATTAGGAAAGATGATTTGGGAAGGAATGTGCAAATTGGTTGGCCTAATCTAGTGAGCATGATTTGTGTGTGTATTTGTAAATCTTGTATAATATTGTAATATTTTATTATTTTTGATTATGTACAAGATACTAATAATGCTTGTATGTTTACATTTTGTATATTTATAGCCCGAATAATTTCCTGTGAAGAAAGTCCACACCTGGCAATATGAACCCATAACAAAATAATGAGACAATTGCTAGATTGTGGTCTCAGTTCCAAAGAAAAGTTAATAAATGTAATTGTCCTTGCAAAAAGTGTAAGGGCTTAAAGAATCAAAGAATTATAATCACAACAACCTAGAGTCATTGTAGGCAACATGGTCACGTTGAAGGGGGTACGATTTTCATCGATTGGTGAATGTGGATTTCCAACTAGAGGAACATGGAGGTGTGAATATCCAAGCCAAGGATAACGCTACCATGGAAGAAGATGATCCTGTGGCAGAGAACACAATTAAAGACGATGGTATTGGCGTAGCTGATAATGTGCCAGAGGACATGATTGAAGAAGATGGTATTGGTGTAGTTGATCAAGATGATCATGATGATGGTACTAGCGCATCTGATAATGATGATGAAGATGTTCTTGATATACCTATACTTGAGAAGGAATACGAGCCCCTATACCAAGGCTCCCAAACAAATCTTCTCTCCGCTATAGTGTTGTTGGTGAACTTGAAGGTTATGAATGGTTTATCCAATGTAGCAATGTCATCTATGCTAAGGTATGCCATTTTTGTCATCTTCAATGTTAGCATACCATTACTATTCATTATATTAACAATTCATATTTGTTGTTCTAGGTTGATAGGTGAGTTTTTGTTACCACCATCAAACATATTGCCTCGTTCATACTGAGAATTATCTACCATTATGAATCAAATTGGAATGAAGTATCAGACAATACATGCATGTCCCAATGATCACATTCTATATCATAAACAACATGAATTTTTAACAGAATGCCCTGATTGTCATATTAGTAGATATCATTCAAATCAAATAACAAAAAAGGCACCCCACAAGGTTCTTTGATACATTCCCATTATTCCACGTCTTCAACGATTATTCAGGTGCACTAGCTTGGCACAATTTATGGATTATCATGCAGGCAATAGAATTTAAGATGACATTATGTGAATGACTATAGATGGTTATGCATTTAAAGACATAGAAAAAAAATGTCCACACTTTAAAGAAGAACCTCATAATCTCAAGCTTTCATTGGAAGCAGACAGTGTCAATCCATTTGGAGATATGAGATCTATTTACTCAGTGTGGCCTATTTTTGTTATTAACAATAAAATTTCTCATTCGATGTCCATAAAGAGGGAGCACATAATGTTGTCAATGATTGTACTAGGTATTTTTTCATTTAATAGTTATCTAAATTAATTTATAAACACTGCATCAAAAGGATCATAATAATTATTTAATGTTTTTGTTCATTCAACTAGGTAAGTACCAAGTTAAAGATATGAACGTGTATATTGAGCCCATTATTAACGAGTTGTTGAAGTTATGGAATGGGGTCACTATGTATGACATCTCTAGACTAATAGAAAAAGACAATTTCAATTCCATGCAATTCTTGTATGGACAATACATGATGCCCCTAGGCTAACTCATTTTTGTGGTATGTTATATATTGTTAAGGTCACATATTTTTGGTATGTTATAGTGCTTACACATTATTGCTATATGTTTAAGTTGTGCATGATAATTGTACATGATCCAATTGTAAGGTATCTTTTAGGTCTTCAGACAAAGGGTAAATTTGCATGTCCAGTTTGTGGTGCAAAGATAAAATCTTGTCATTCAAGAAGTTTACAAAAGCAGGTGTTCGATGAGTTTAGGCATTGTTGATGGGGTTTTGCTGACCGGGTCCGCCAACAGTCATAAGTTGTCACCGGGTTTCGGGGATACCGGCCAACTCTGCCTACAAAGGTTGTCCGGGAAAATTATATTACCCGGGCCTTCAAGCACCTGGGTGTCGGGTCACGACGGTGTGGGGCTCGGTTGGGAGAAGTGACTATTTTTGAGGGGGATAGCTGGTTTCTTCAACTCATTATCTCTGGAGATTCAATGAAATAAGGTTTCTCCTATCATTCTACACTTAGAAAATAAAATGAAAAAGATCCTGCAGGGTTAGAAACACTTCATCTAACTATAGTCATGTTTAAACATTCAGAACATCAATAATACTCTGACATACTACACTAAATACTGAAGAAATACATAACCATCAGTTAGAATTTCATCAGTAGCGAGGGAAAAGAGGTCGTTAATCTATTTTAACATATCAGAGTAGGAGACATAAAGAACATAAAGCATGAAATACCATTAACTCAGAAGCAGGAATGCCAATAACATCATTAAAAAGAATTCTTCCTTCTTCATTAACATCTCTTCCAGCAAGCACTGGTGCGTGATACAATGGTGGCTCCAGGGGAGCGTCTAACTATTGAAAAATAGAACAATGGAGCATTGAGCTCTAGAACTAAAGTGAGAAATCACTTTGCTATTATTGTGGACAATAAAATCATCAATTTCACTGACCCTTGGAAATGGGTCGATTTGGCTATTTATACAACTCTCTTCTAACCCCTTACCCTATTTTACATCATGCTTCAATAAAATACAATATCTAGGGGCCGGTACTACCTGCACCACCCTACAAAAGACCTTGAGATGGAATAGGCCTACCATGTCAGAAGAATGAGACAAGAATATACAGCGGAAGAATCAGCCTCGAGAAGAGAGCTAGGAAGGAGAAGGAAGAAAGTAGGTCCCCTGGGGATCGAGGCCACATGCCTCATAAATGGGAAATGCGGTGCCCTGTCTCTAATTCTCTAGGTGTACCTCTGAGCGGCACCTCGAGAAGACCATCCTACCAGAAGACCAACTGTTAAGTCAATGCCTCCTTGATGTAGCCAACCACCCTCTGACAGCTTTTATTAACCACTTCTGAAAGTGACCGGTCGGCCTCAGGGATCAAGACACGGATCACTTGAAAGAATACAAAATTTTGGATCCAGGACTCTAGGATCCGGGAACTTACGTCCCCAAAAGAATAAAGAATACCCAACGCTTGAGTTTTCCCCAGCCTCCGGAGAAAGCTCAAGGTTGCTTATTATCATTGAAAGCCTGAAGGAGGTGGGAAATGCCATCTTCATCTATATCTTTCAGGTTGGCCCTTCGATACTTGGCCACTTCAATTTGTTCCCCCAGGTCTGAAACATTCTCTTTAAAATCGTTGGCAATTCTTTCCGCATCATGACCACTAAGTATCATGCGAGTTAACTTTTCCATCTGGGCCCCATCTATCCCCTCCAGGGATTGATATCAGGACTTCATTATTTCATCAAAACTCCCCAAAACCGAATCTTCAGGGGTACATGTATCTATGCTGAGGGGGTCGGCCTCGGAAGTCTTTATCATAAAAGACTTATACAAATTGAAAGAATATTTCACAGTGTTAACCTTATCTTGCAGAGACCCTACCAGTTGCTTGATTATCTCCAATGTGAGGTCAAGTCTGGAGTGCTGGGTCCTCACAAAATCAAATGATTCATCCCCCAGAATTCTGGATTCAGAAATCATATCCTCGCCCAGGGTAAGGAGTTCCTCAAGCTCCACCTTCCATGCTTGATAATTCTTGGTATCACCCTCCAACAGGTCAATAAGAGTCTCTGCGTAGTGTATAACATGCCAGGCCATATATAAATTTGGGAGGGTGGATACCAGGAAACACCAGGTGTTTCCTATCTGCAGGGTGACCCACTCGTCCACTGCCTGGGATTTCTTTTTCATTACTCGCAGGGATTCTATGTCACTCTGTGGTAGATCTTTAGAGGTGGAGGCCTCCGGAGGAGCGGCATTGATAGGTCAAGCCAGCTCAGTGAGAAACCCCATAAGGTTGGCATTCTTTTCCTTTTCTACTTTGAGCCTCTGGGCTTCCTTTTCATAATGGGCTTGCACTACCCTTGCTGCCTCCTTCAGCAAGTCCACCTTGCACTGCTTTCCCCTTTTTCTTAGTGATACCTCTGCAACATTATAGTCTCTGGGTTTCGCAGTTGCTTCATCGGTGATTGGAGGAGGTGTTGCCACAACGACAACTGTTTCTCTGCCCGACCCAGTTTGAAGGGTATGAACTGTCTGGGCTTTCTTGGCCTTTGGCGGGGCCTGGACTTGGGCCATCATTTCAGCCAGGGAGAGAGGAGTCATGAAAGCGGACTAAGCTTTTCTTTTCCTTCTCTCTATCAGCCACTGAGGTGGGAGGGGTGGCCTTCCTGCCAGAATTTGTTCCCTTGATTCTTCCCTAGTGTCTTGTGGTTGTTTCTCCTCAATGATGTGGACCTCATCCGTCCCTCTCCCCGCATCTACTTCTTCTGCAGCAACGTCTTCTTCAACCTTCATCTCCTCAGCCTTGTCCTCTGTATCTATTACTTGGTCTGGACTTTGGTAGGCTTCCTCGGGGATTTCTTCTTCAAACTGTTCTTCCTGTTGCTCTTCTTCTACTGCCGGGGCTTCTTCCTCTATTGGCACCTCTTTTGGTAGTAGGGGAGGTGTTGGGCCAATATTTAGAGTTTGGGCCACGGTAATCACCTGCCCAAAAGTTGCTCCCGGGAGTGGCCCTTGGAACGTGGCGGCTAGGGTTATGGTTATTCCCGAAGGTTCGGTTCCCCCAGTGGATGCCATTTGTTCACCTTACTTTTGTTGGTCCACTCCCAAACCTTGCATCGCTTGAGCCATGGAGGAAATCTCTAGCTCTGACTCTTTCTCCTCTTCCTGCTTTTCTTGTTCTTGTGCAAGCTTTTATTCAGGAGCCTCTTGCTCTGCAGCTCCCTGTTCTGCCCCAGGGACTTCTGTCTCTATTTGTGTATTGTCCCCCTGCAAGTTTCCAAACTCTTCAGTTGCAAATACATCATCAAATTCCTCTTGCGGAGGGGGACTAGCCGGGACTTCCGCAGGCTCTGTTTCCTTCTCCGGCTCTGGGAAACTGGAGGAGAGGATTTCTACTTGTTGGGCTTGAGACGTCCCCAACTCTGGCTCTGCCTTAGGATTTTTGCTAAGCTTCTTCTTTCTCCGGGTGACCAGAGGTGGCCCCACATCTCTTATTAATACCACCTCCATGGGATCTACCCCCGTTGCCCTTACCATTAAGGCTGCTAATGACGGGGAGGAGGAAGGATGAATTGGCCCGACCATGAGCGGTGGAGTGGCTAGCCGTGTTATTAATTTCTCCCTCATCTGCTGGGAGGCTGCCACTGATTGTTTTATCTACTCTTTGATGGGAACTTCTTGTGCACCAGGAGTTGTATCTATCCCTTTACCTTTATCATCTCTCTGCAAAGAAGTTTCGGCCCCCGGAGTCAATTTTGGTGCCAGCTGTGGAGTTAATTTTGGTGCCGGCTGGGCTGCTCGACGGGTACTTCTGGGGCACACCTTCTTGAAATAGGAGTAACTTCTCTCAACCACCTCTTGAGTTAATTCCTCAATTGTGGGCCCTTCCTGGGCATCCTAGTTTAATGGTGGAAGAGTCTTTGTATTGATCCCCTTCGCCTTGTACTGGGGATCGATAGTGGGGGCGACATTTGAGAAGTCCGCTGGGAACCTCTGGAGCTTTAAATTTTGCATCATACCAGCCATCATTCTAATGTAGTGCCTGCTTTGCACCTCCACATCGTCTTGGAAATCTACCCAGAAGTCCTCCAAATGGATGTGATGGGGCTCTGAAGCCCGGGGTAGTGCCGTTGCTATCTTTCCATGCGGGTCAAATTTTTTCCGCGCTAAGTAAAATTCTCCCAAGTTGTAAATTTTCAGTTCATTGTCCGCCTCCTTTGCAGCGGCCAGGCTGCATGTGTAATTACCATAGGTTATTAGAAATGGAATGTTGGGTATCTTTTTGAGGGCAAAGAGGGCATGCACCTCCATCATTTGCCTGTAATACTCCAAGAGCACGATCTTGTCCCCACAGTGTTTGGGCAACAAGTAGGGTTTCCCAGAGAAGCTGATGACCCTAATGTAGGTGTGCTGTTGGAATTGGATATAATAATGTCCATAACTATAGACCAAATTCATCGCCTCTAAGGACAGGCGGTATCCAACGTCCTAGGTGGGTGTAAGCAGATGATAATAAATGAACGCATCGTTTACCCAGCAAAAATTGGGGAAGCTGGCCTCCCATTGAACTTGTGGGAAATAGTTCCACAGTGCCTTTTATTCTGGGCCAATCCTGAGCACGCCCTCTATAAGTAGGCTGTGGGAGTGGGGCCTCTGCTATGCTAAGGCCCAGAAAACATAGGAAGACATGTAAAATTTCTTCTTCTTGTTTAATTGCAGGAACTGGGAGTCGATGTGGTTAGAGATTATTGTCGCCCAGTCGAAGTATCCTCCCTTGGTGGAGATGCCGAGGAGGAAGTAATACATCCATCTAGCAAACTCTTGGGCGGAGGGCTGCCCAAAGACCCAGGCCAATGCTATCATTCCCATTTGAATGCTCTCTTTGAACTCAGAGTGGGGAATTTCTATTTTCATCCTTTTAGGGTCCCTCTTTGGGACCTTGAGCCAATGGGTATTCATATATACCCAGCGGTTTCAAATAGGTGGTTTTCTACCCCGAAATGAGTTCATGGGCAGAAAACTAGTAACACAGGCGACTCGACCACCCTGTCAAGCCACCCGAAAGGATATACATGAAGGCCAAGGGATATATACATAGAAACAAAGGGATATACAAAGAATATACACAAATATACACACATACATACATATACATTGCGAAACGACGTCCGTAGGAAACCGGGCAAGGCAAAGACTAAAAATAGCTATCTACACATTATACAGACTAGCCAGTTTTGCGTAGAGGGCGGATAGCCCTCTGGCAGAGCCGACCCACCAATGGGCAGAAAAACTAGAAAAATAGAAAATAGACAAAATAAAAAGATGATAAACGATAGCAAGACGAAGAAATAAACACCAAACAAACCATAAGACAACAACAAGGCTAGAACAAAAACACCAACCTGAGAACGCCGAAAGGTGGAGGAAAGGAGGTACCGCGGGAGCTCTGTAATAGCTTTAGTTGTCAAATGGTCACAATCGCCACCACGAAGCACTCAAAATCACCTGAAAATGACTGGAAGTGTTAAGTGCTGATTATCACTAACTCTTTGCAAATTACTCTGTTAATTGCTCTGTAAATCGCTTTGAGTGCTCAAAAGTTTTAATCGCGATAAATGTGAAAGTGATAGATAAGTTCTATTTATACCCGTGGTAAAAAGGGTAATCCTCCTCCTTCCGGAAATCTCTGGACAAGAAAACCTCCAGACCCCGGGCCTAAGGATTTCCCGCGATGATATCCTTAAGAACATCATGGCAAAGAATCCTAGAGTTCGGAGTCTGGTTCCCAATGAAGGATGAGCTCCAGGACCAGAGTCCCAGAGACAAAAAACCAAACAAACAAAACAAAACAATGGGGAAGAAAACCCCGGAGAAAGAAAACAAAAGGGAAAGAAAGACAAAGGCAAAGCCGCAAGCAAAAATAAACAAAAAGAAAAAGGGGGACCCAACATTTTGCACACAAAAATGTAGGGACGGGGATGTAGGGCATAAAAAATGGCAACTATCTAGGACAAATGCCTTAGCGCATTTGAGAACTATAGAATCTCTGGTTAGCAAAACTGGAACAGGTCACTTCCCAAAGCGTCTGACAGGCAAAGAGCAACATATCTGAGAGAATCCAACCACACGGGATCCAGTTCATAGTCCTTCATTAGTGGTGTCATGTGTGCTTTGGAAGGAAATCAAGCCGATGACCTCTAGGAGGAGTAGAGAAGAGGCACTAATTACATCGAACCAGTCATCAATTTTCTCGCTTCCTCCTGGAGACCAGAATTTCATCCCGCTTTTCCTCTTTCATTATTTTTTTTTTTTTTGGTGGGGAAGGCGGTACTTCTTTCACCATTAAGCTTAAGCTTAGCTAATTTTAATGGCGGTACTTCTTTCACCTGTCCACCTACACTTAGATATTTTGAAGAGGGGATAAGACTCCAGACCTGGAAAGAATTCTTTAAAGTTTTAGACCTGGGTCAACCAATTAGTACAACTGATCTACCCTCGGCATGTCCGATTACTTGTTCCTTATATTACTTACATTCACTGATTTCCAGACTCCCGGAGACAACATCCAATGGAGATTGCTCAAAATGTACCATAACCCATGAAACAACCCCAGAGACCGGGCCAACTCCACCGTGCTAAAGATAGATTCTAAAGTTCACCATGCCGTAGACATCGCATCGGAAACTAGAGTTTATGCGAAGCATTCCAATTTCTGCAAGACAGAACAAAACGCCGGGACCCCGGAAGAAAACTGAAAACAAAAAAAAAATGACAAAAGAGGACTACCCTGGGGGATAGCCGACAAGGCTATTTACAAGAGAGGGTACCTCGCAACGAGGCACCCAAAAGAAATATTTACAAACGGGAGGCTTTACATATGATACAACTTCGGACAAACTTACCCTATTCGAAGTAGTGTTTGAGAAACTGTCCATTAATGGGCAATGCGAAAGGTTCATTAGTCAGGGTGTTAAGGCGGTAAGTATTTGCCCCATAGATTTTTGAGATTAGATATGGTCCGAGCCAGAGCCGTTGGAACTAGGTATGATTTCCTTTCTTCTCCCAGGTCTTGTGTCACAACAGGACCATATCCAAGATCTGAAAAGCCTTATATTGGGATCTTCTGTCAAACCATCATTTTACCATTGCTTGATGACACACAAAATGTTCAAGGGGTGTGTCTCACTATTCTTCCATTCACACCAGATTTAAGAGCTGAACCTCCATGATGTTGTCCCTGTTGCTAAATTCTTGCATAAACTGTAAGATTGGGATCTGTAAGTTGACTGGGAATACAGGGTTCTGACCATAAACTAGATGGAATGGGGATGTTCCCAAGGCGGCCTTGACATGAATGTGATCCACCCAAAGGGAAAAATTCAACTTTTGATGCCAATCCCAAGGACATCTGTTCTAGCAGGTGTTTGATCACTTCAAGTAGATTTTTGTTCGTTGATTCAACAACGCCGTTTCCTTGGGGATAATAGTTGCTGGAGAACTTCAAAGTGATCCTCTGATTGTAGGTCCATTCGAGTAACTGCGTCGAAGAAAATGTCAGACCATTGTCACATACCAAAGCAAAGGGCATTCCAAACCTTGTGACAATGTTTTCTTCCAGGAATTTTATAACTACGTCTGTCGTTTTATTTTTGCAAGGTATAGCCTCAGACCACCGAGTGTAGTAATCAGTAGCAGTGAGAATGTATCGGTGGTTGGCAGACAAGTTGGGGTTGATTTCCCCAATGAAGTCAAATGCCCACTGGGCGAAGGGTCTAGGCTCGTAGACTGGTTGTAATGACATAGCTAGGTTACGCTCACGATGCGCTACGGTTTGGCAAGTATGGCATTTTCTAACATGAGTGTAGACATCCTTGAATATACAGGGCCAATAGTATCTGGCCTGAAGGATCTAATGGGCGGTGGCGTCGGCTGAGCCATGCTCGGTTCTAAACTACCTGTTAAATTCATTAATCACTTTACAGCTTGGTCTCTGTCGATGCACTGGAGGTACACTCCCTCATAGTTTCTACGGTAGAGCGCAGAGTTTTTAATCATGAAGTGAGTGCTTTTCATCCGTAGGGTGCGGCTGTGTGTGTGTAAATGGGTACCTGTCAAAATCAACACAAACACTCAATAGATCATTATATTAGCTCAAAAGGGTTAGTAAAAGCATGTAAAGCATATAGAACCCACTAAAACCAACCTATTGCCTGCTAACTAGGAGGAGTGTGATTAACAACATATTAGCCCTCAGAATATGCTATGAATCAGTGAAGAATACAACCTAGCATGAAGGATTTTTACTTAAAAACAAGCTAAATGATTAAAAAGCATGTAATCTAGCTCTAAAAGATGAAATAAGAACTATAAACTAGCATGAGATAATAGGTGAAATATGAATCTAGAGTGAATTTAACAACATAAAAATGTATTTCTAATCTCAAGTGAAGGCTTATTTGCTCTCAAAACAGGCTTCTATTTATAGAAGAATGGGAGAGAGAGAGGGGGACAAGGTTCATTTATGAATCAGGAGGCCCAATAAATGA